>CANSZD010000480.1:90000-197500 GCA_947648045.1 Beta corolliflora
TTTGCTTAGTTAAGTTTGAATTAATCTTGTTTTTAATTAAGTTAGTTTTGTTTTTCTTAATTGAATTAAATGATTAATGTGCAATGTGGGTTTTGTTAATTGTAGGAAGAAGAGGCTAATGAAGGCAAATAAAGTTCCAATTATCTCTTCTCTCTTCATTGCTCGTCATTGGTGTTAAGAGGTAAATAGTTTAATTTCGTTGTCTTTTTTGTTTGATTTGTTGATGAGATAAAGTTGTCATGTGCTTCAATTTGATTAAATTATGATAATTTATTGATATATATATGTATTTCTTATAATGTATGTATATTTCTTGATATGAGATTGTATGAAAACGCAATGTAATTTAGCTATGAAATTTACAAGTTGTTTGAATCATCATCATATATGCCTAGATACCCGTTCAAGACTTACTCATTAGGAGTAAGTCTTGAATAGTCCCCGGTTTGGGACTGTTCTTGGACGTTTGATCTCACTTAGGTGGTGAATGTGTGTCTTCTTTTCAATTCGTACCTATCGAGTCATTTCACCCCAAATTCTTTTTTAACATGATTATATGAGGTATAATGTAACTATTGTGTAGATTTTTAGGCTTCCACCTGTTGTTGGATGAATTTCGGGATTTAAAAGGTCATTTTACGCCTACATGGCAATGAAGGAGTGTAGTGGGGGGAAGTAGTGGCGGTGGTGGTGGAACTGTTGCAAATGTGGAGAGTGAGGTCACATGGCAATAGAATGCTCTCCACATTTGTAAGAGTTCCAACTCCGCCGCTACCAGCTGATGGGCATTCCATTGCCATGTGACCTGATTCTCGGGTCATTTTAGGCCTATTTTCGCCTTTCGTGTCCAATTCGTACCTATCGAGTCATTTCACCCCAAATTCTTTTTGAACATGATTATATGAGGTATAATGTAACTATTGTGTAGATTTTTAGGCTTCCATCTGTTGTTGGTTGAATTTCGGGAACGAAAAGGTCATTTTACGCCTACATGGCAATGAGGGAGTGCAGTGGGGGGAAGTAGTGGCGGTGGTGGTGGAATTGTTGAAAATGTGGAGAGTGAGGTCACATGGCAATAGAATGCTCTCCACATTTGTAATAGTTCCAACTCCACCGCTACCAGCTGATGGGCATTCCATTGCCATGTGACCTGATTCTCGGGTCATTTTAGACCTATTTTCGTCTTTCGTGTCCAATTCGTACCTATCGAGTCATTTTACCCCAAATTCTTTTTGAACATGATTATATGAGGTATAATGTAACTATTGTGTAGATTTTTAGGCTTCCATCTGTTGTTGGTTGAATTTCGAGAACGAAAAGGTCATTTTAGGCCTATTTTGGCCGATTCGCGTCCGATTCGTACTTATCGAGTCATTTAACCCCAAATTCTTTTTGAACATGATTATATGAGGTATAACGTAACTATTGTGTAGATTTTTAGGCTTGCATCTGTTGTTGGTAGAATTTCGAGAACGAAAAGGTCATTTTAGGCCTATTTTGGCCGATTCGTGTCCGATTCGTACTTATCGAGTTATTTAACCCCAAATTCTTTTTGAACATGATTATATGAGGTATGATGTAACTATTGTGTAGATTTTTAGGCTTGCATCTGTTGTTGGTTGAATTTCGGGAACGAAAAGGTCATTTTAGGCCTATTTTGACCGATTCGTACTTACCGAGTCATTTAACCCCAAATTCTTTTTGAACATGATTATATGAGGTATAATGTAACTATTGTGTAGATTTTTAGGCTTGCATCTGTTGTTGGTTGAATTTCGGGAACGAAAAGGTCATTTTAGAGAATGCAATTATTGAGAAAGGTAAGCTGATTACAGAGGATCAACAACAAAGCTTGAATCTTAATTTTACTGATGCAGAAGTGAAACAAGCTATGTTTTCTATCCCTGATGAGAAGTCCCCAGGAAATGATGGATATTCCAGCTTCTTTTTCAAAAAATCATGGGAGATAGTAGGTCCTGAGGTAGTGGATGCAGTCCAGGATTTTTTTAGACATGGGAAGATGCTAGCTGAGATTAATGTGACAGCAATCACTTTAATTCCTAAAGTGAAGTGTCCAGCAACAGTAGGGGACTATAGACCAATAGCATGATGCTCTGTCATTTACAAAACTATAACAAAACTGATCCGTACAAGGTTGGGGAAAGTCCTGCCATATCTGATTGCTCCTAACCAAGGAGCTTTTATAAGTGGAAGAAGTATTGTTAATAATATTCTCTTATGCCAAGATTTGGTTAAGAGATTCAATAAGAGACACAACCAAGTGCCAGGGGTGATGATGAAGATAGACCTTAGGAAGGCCTACGATTCTATAGAGTGGCAATTCTTGGAAGATCTGATGATGGCTTTAAACTTCCCTTCTCATTTCATTCATTGTGTGTTGGCTTGCATTAAAACCCCCAGGTTTACTCTGTTGATAAATGGAGGGACAAAAGGTTTTTTCCCTGCAAAAAGGGGGTTAAGACAAGGGGATCCCTTGTCTCCTCTTTTGTTTGTGCTTTGCATGGATTACCTATCCAGGATCATGGCTTATATTGGTGATATGAATGTTTTTAAACACTTCATTGGGTGTTCCAGTGTGAGAATGAATCATCTGTGCTTTGCAGATGATTTATTGCTCTTCTGTAAAGGGGATACTCATTCTACGTATCTGATGCTGCAAGGGCTTAAATTGTTCTCAGAATCCTCAGGGTTGAAGGCAAATAATAGCAAATCAGCTATCTACTGCACAGGGATCCAAGAGGGGGACATGGCAAGAATAAAGCAGTTTTCTGGATTTGTTCAAGAGGAGTTGCCATTTAAATACTTAGGAGTTCCAATCTCCTCAAAAAAATTAAAGGCAGCTGATTGTGAGATTCTTGTGGATAAAATGACAGCAAGGATAAACACATGGAGTACTAGAAACCTCTCTTTTGCAGGGAGAGCTCAGTTAGTAAATGCAGTGTTGATGAGCATTCATAACTACTGGTCACAAATTTTTATTCTTCCAGTGAGTGTGCTGACAAAGATTAATAGTGTTTGCAGAAGTTTTTTATGGAGTGGGAAAGCAAATGCAATAAAAAGGGGCTATGTTAGGTGGGATCAGGCTTGTACCCCTAAGCAACATGGTGGGTTGGGGTTTAGAGATATAAGGAGGTGGAATGTAGCTGCAGTAGGAAAATTGGTGTGGCACATTGGAGTGAATAAAGATGATTTATGGGTGAAATGGGTGCATACCATTTACATAAGGGGGCAGAATTGGTGGGACTTTCAGCCACCACCAAGTGCAAGCTGGGTTATGAAATACCTGTGCAAGATGAAAGAGGATCTGAAGAATTTACAAGTTCAGACTTGGGATAGCAGTAGCAATTATCAAATCAAGAAAGTCTAACAGATGATGCAACCTGAGGTAGAACGAGTGCACTGGGACAGAGATGTTTGGAACAGAATGTCAGTTCCCAAACACAAATTCATCTTATGGTTGAGCATTCAGAGCAGATTACAGACGAGAGACATACTTTACAAGAATGGAATTTGCCAGAATGTTAATTGTTGTATCTGTGAGCAAAGTAATGAAACTCATAATCATCTCTTTTTTTACTGTATGTACAGTAAACAGGTGCTAAGTGCAGTGTTGAGATGGATTGGTGTTAATGACAGAAGAAGAACGTTGCTACAATGGATTATGTGGGTCCATAGAGGTTACAAAGGTTCAAGGGTGAAGAAAATGGTTCTCTCGGTTATGCTATTGCCGCAACCACATACCGATTTGGAGAGTGAGGAATGAAGCCCAATGGAATTTACAAGTTTATAGTGTAAATAGAAGTGTAGAGTATATTCAATATACTGTAAAGCATAGAATGAAGTCTTGTTTACCAAAGAAATGTAGTGCACAGGATAGAAGTTGGATAGATCAGCTTTGACTGATGTGTATAATGACCTTTTGAGGTCAATCTGGTTTTCTTTTGTTGCTTAGTGCTATGCTAAGTTACAAGAGATAAGTTGTAAATGGGTTGTTTTGGTTTGGAATATATACTTACTTACTTACCAAAAAAAAAGGTCATTTTAGGCCTATTTTGGCCGATTCGCGTCCGATTCTTACTTATCGAGTCGTTTAACCCCAAATTCTTTTTGAACATGATTATATGAGGTATAATGTAACTATTGTGTAGATTTTTAGGCTTGCATCTGTTGTTAGTTGAATTTCGGGAATGAAAAGGTCATTTTAGGCCTATTTTGGCTGATTCGCGTCATTTTTTTATATTTTTGTTCATCTAACTCCAAACTTTTGTTGCATATGCCAATATGAGGTAGAATGAAACTACATATTAGTTTTTTGTGCATAAATTTTCATGTAAATGAAATTGGAAAATAAAAAGGCTTAAAGAAAAGGGGGGGAAGTTGTGCGGGGGGGGGGCGGTGGGGGGGAGGGTTGTAAGGGGCTTGGGGGGTTTGTGCGGGTGGGGGGCGGGGAGGAAGGGGAGGGCCGGGCAGCGGTGGGTGAGTATCTACCTCGACAGTCCTCGCCAGGCCCCAAGCCCCTGCCCGCCCCTCCTCCACCCTCTCGCCCCCCCCTCCCCTCCCCTCCCCTACATAAACTCCCCTCCCTGCACACACCCCCCACCCCCTGCCCTCCCCTCCCCTACAGAAACCCCCCCTCCCTGCACAGACCCCCCACCCTCTGCCTAGCCCCTCCCCTCCCCCGCACAAATTCCCCCTCCTTGCACATACCCCCCCCACCCCCGCCGCCGCCTCCCCTCCCCGCACAAACCCCCCCCCTCCCCGCCCCCTCCCATCCCCAGGCACAAACCCCCTCCCCCGCACGCAGACCCCCCACCTACCCCCTCCCCCCCCCCTCCCCCCGCACAAACCCCCTCCCCGCCCGCACCCCCATCCCCTTCCCAGCCCCTCCCCCGCACATACCCCTCCCCTCCCCCTGCCCGGCCCTCCCCCCTGCACGACCCCCCCCCCCTCCCCTGCACGAGACCCCCCACCGCACGGACCCCCCGCACGGACCCTACCGCACGAGACCCCTCCCCTCCCCCGCACGGACCCCCCCCTCCCCGCACACAGACCCTCCCCCCCCCTTGTTGCACTCCCCCCCTTGGCCCTTAGTGCCAATGCGATTTTTTTTATCTTGAACTTTATGTATATTAATGCGTATATTTGTACAATTTCAGGGAGATGGCGGAGGTGCATACGGATAAGAGCACGAGTGCTGAACAAACTACCGAGTATGAGTCTTTCGATGCGAGAAAGGAACGGGGTAAATTGGCTCGACCTCGCCGTGAAGAATTAAATGCACAAATGTCTAGGAAGTCATTGGCCCCGAAAAAGAGAAAAGGAAGGGGACCTACAAAGTCACTAGGGAAACACACAAATATGACTTTGGAGTACGATAATATGGGTCAGCCTTGTGGAAAGTGGCGTCACCAGTATAGCATGCAAGTTGGCATTTGCATGCATAAACTCTCCATTCTGCACTCATGGAAAGAGGTGCCCGAGGGGTTGAAGCGGTGTCTATGGGAAGATACTATGGTAAGCTTCACGTACAATAACGTTTAGTTTCTTAATTATTTAGTTAAATGTATGTGTAATATTACTGATAGCATATAAATTACAACATTTGCGAAAACTAATTTGTGAACTGCGTTTTTTGTAGAATCAATTCAACATCGAAGATGATGAAGCCAAGAAGAATGTATTTCTATCCGCGGTTGCCTAGAGATTCAGAGATTTCAAGGCTGAGTTAGTGTCTGAGTGGATCACTAAGCGGAGGAAAGTAGTAGGTACAAAGAAGAAGAACATTTACGGCGGAGAAACACCATCCGGTCCTGAGGCTTCACCAGAATCATCATCTGAACCCTCCAAATTACCATTTCAGATATGGAAAACTATCAAACCCGAAGAGTGGGAATCATTTGTTGCCAAAAAAATAACCCCACAAGCTATTGTAAGAATATTTTATTAAGATTTACGACGAAAGGCTCCAGTATTATTGTATAACACCGTACCTAACCTTTGTTTATAATTGTGTGTTTTAGGCAAGTCGTGAGAAAATAGCACGAGTGCAAAAGTTAGGAAGTATTATCATCATTTAGGTGCTCATTCGTACAATGAGGCGAGAGAGAAGTGGATGTTCGGTCATTACCCCACAATAGGGTCGACAACGGCGACGTGGACTAGCTCTACGACGACAGTTGCACAGCCTCGGCAACCAGATAGAGTCATCGATTGGTGGTGTTCGATGCATGGTGTTGATGCAAAGGGAAAAAGAGTCTTGCCTGATCCCGATACAGAACAGATAGCCAACGCGATTGTAAGTACAAAAAAATGTCATTTTCTTGTATTCCAAGTCATGTAACCACAATTTTGTGTGTTGAATATGATAATATGAAGTACAATGTAAATATTTACAATAATCATGTCCCCAAGTTCAAAATATATTGAATTTCGGGAACGAAAAGGTCATTTTAGGCGTATTTTCGTCTTTTCGCTTCCAATTCGTACTTATCGAGTCATTGAACTCCAAATTCTTTTTCGCCATTTCACGTCCAATTCTTAGATTTTGAGTCATTTAACTCCAATTTCTTTTTGAATATGGTTCTATAAGGTATACTATAACTTTTGCGTTCACGAGCATTTCTCTCTTCTCCTTATGTAGATTGGCTTGAAGGAAAAAGAGGCAACTGATGAGTTCACTCCTAAAGGACACATTGATGCATTGCACGAAACTTTAGGAAAGGACCACAGTGGACGCGTGAGGGGCGTAGGAGGTGTCCGCCTCGGTTTGAGAAAGGTATATGGTGATCAATACACTACAGCGACTAAATCAAGTGTAAGTAGTGTGAATTCGACAGCGTCAGTAGATGCGGAGGCTATCAAAGCTGTAATTCGGGAGGAGCTCAGGGAGGAGATGACACATAACTTCAACACCATTTTGGAGCAAATGGGTTTACCGACTTTTGCTGCATTGAAGAAGGGTAGTGATATTACACCTAGCCAGCCGACCAGTGATCCACGAACATCTATTGATCAGATGATACCTTTACCTGATCCACCTGTAGTACCCGAATTGAAGGTAATTACTTAATCCCTTTGCTTTGTTAAACAACTATTGTTCTTAAATGCATGAAATTCTTACTATAATAATGTTGTTTCGTAGACTAACTATAAATGGAGTTTTTTTTTAAAGGAGGAGACACCATGTGAACTAATTGCTCGAGGAGATGGTTATGATAGTTTCATTCTGGTAGCTTATGGCCATGCACAACCTCCAAGTGACCGAGTACGATTGCATAACCAGTTAGTGGATGCTAATCACTATGTGGTCACCATCAATGAAATTGTTTCTGGTTTCGAAGAATTAGCTCTTCAGCTGCCGAAGCCAGAAGTTGGTCTACATTTACTGAATGATGCCCTTGGCAATTATGTTCTATGGCCGCGTGCATTGGTGCGATTTTCAGATGAGGTACAATGATTAACATACATATATATATATATATATATATATATATATATATATATATATATATATATATATATATATATATATATATATATATATATATATATATATATATATGCGTGTTTTCTTTTATAGTTCCTATGATAGTCAGTAATATCTTTACTTTTAACTAATTACTAGGTTTGGGGGAAGGTCGGCTCACATGACAGGAAGGGAAAGAAGACCTGTTCACATGATAAGAAAGCAAGTTTACGTGATGAAGAAGAACGAAATGTGGTGAAGAGAAATGTTTCTATGACAAAGAATCCACTTATTATCGAGCCAGAGGTGGTGCGAGGCCTTAGTATTCCATGCTTTTGGTTACATGAGTGCGCTAGCGATTTACCCGATGATAGTACAATAGAGGTTCCTTTGGGGGCGCAACAATTCCACTACTTTGAGGAGTCATCGACATTCATTTCCAAGCTCGATATTAAAGAATTCTTATGTGCGGTAGAGTTGAATGTTTCCATGATACAAACTTTCATGAGGTAATACATAAGTATATAAATTAAATATACATATACAAATGCCTTAAGTAGTTTTCAATTCAACTTCCATAATAAGTAAGTTTACTTTTAATCAATATGATTTCTCAGGTTATTATACAATGAATTGATTGCAACATCAAGTGAGTCAATGTTTGGTTGGTTATGTCCAAACATAATACGAGATGACAATTGCATAAAAAACAAAAGCCGAAGTGAAAGAGTATCTCGATATGAGTTTCAAAGCATCATCTCGTTTAGGATATCATCAAATCATCCTTGTCCCGTATATTGAACAGTATGCTTGTTAAGCCCGCTTTACTTTTATTATTCGATAATTAAATTCACCTATTAATTGTTCTATGATTAATAATAACTATATTTTCTTGTTGTAGGGCTCATTGGACACTGCTTGCGATATGTTTGTCACGTAACGAAGTCTACCACTTTGATTCACTAGTAGAATAATTGCTTATTGCTGCGGTCTTTAAGTGGCCTATTGCGGCGGTTTTGGCCGCGCAGCAATTAAGGGCGCAGCAATAGGTAATTAACCTATTGCTGCGGTTTTTAACCGCAGCAATAGACCAACCTATTGCTGCGGTTCTTACCAGAAACCGCAGCAATAGGTAATTTTTTTAATATTAATTTTACATGCCTATTGCTGCGGTTTCTTACCAAAACCGCAGCAATAGATGCAGAGCAAGGTAAAAAAAAAAATTTAAAAAAAATTTCTCAAAGCGTAAATTTTTTGTAGTTATAGTATAATTACAATATAAACATAGCTACAACAATCCACTACATGTTACAAACACCAATTACAAAAGAGACGTAAAAGGTAAAACTAAGAAAAAGAAAAACTAAATCCACAAATCAGTACAACAAATCGACAAAATCAGTATATACAACAAATTACCTAGAAGAAAATTAAGAAACTATACACCAAATCAGTATATACAAAACCGAAAATCTAAATCTGAAAAATAAACCACAAATCCACGTCCAAATCACACGAAATTTGACATGAAAATTTTCAAAAAAAAAATGAAGAAAACCTCACTGATTGAAGAACAAACTAAAAATCCGGATCAAAATCACACGAAATTCGCTCAAATTCGCTCAAAGAGAAACTAAATCTGAAAAACAAAAATCCAAATCACACGAAATTCGCTCAAAGAAAAAACTAAATTTGTTGAAGAAACGGACGAGCGACGAGCAAGTGTGAGAGAAGATCGACGAGTGAGGAAGACAAGGACGAGCGACGAACGGACGAACGAACGAACGACGAACGGACGAGCGACGAGTGAGGAAGACGAACGGACGAACGACGAACGGACGAACGACGAACGGACGAGCGACGAGTGAGGAAGACGAACGGACGAACGACGAACGAAGATAATAGAACCACGACGAGATGAGAGATATGAGTGGCGAGGGATGAAGTGAGAGGAGAGATGAGGGGATGAGGTGAGAGGAGAGATGAGGGGATGAGAGCAGAGTGAGAGGTGAGAGGTGAGAGGTGAGAGGTGAGAGGTGAGAGGTGAGAGGAGAGATGAGGAAACGGCGTGTGAGAGGGAAAAAAGTGATAGAAAAAAACCCTAACTGATACACGCATGTTTATAATTTTTTTAATATATTTTAATGATATTGCTGCGGTTTTTGCCAGAAACCGCAGCAATATCATTAAAATATTATTTTTTAATATTATTTTAATATATTGCTGCGGTTTTTGACAAAAACCGCAGCAATATGTCTAGTGAAATAGTCAACGTTTTTTCAAAAAAATTCCTGTTGATACCATATTGCTGCGGTTTTTGGCCGAAACCGCAGCAATATCTTTATTTTATATTTTATCTTTTCTTTTTACGCAATATATTACTGCGTATGGGTAAAACCGCAGCAATACCACCGCAGCAATAAGCAATTATTCTACTAGTGATTCTTTGCGTCGACAACCACCACGGTCCTTACTAATCAAATCATTGTTAAATAGGTAGCCTAATCGAAACTAAATATATGCGCACTTATTAATAATTACACATTATTCATCATCTTTATATATATAAACCGTTAGTACATCTAATCTTATAATAATGTATTGATGTAGTGTGATGAAGAATATTAGTGCAACACGACTTCGAGCACCAAAAGCTCCTGCTTGGATATCAGTCGAGGTAACATGACTAATTTGTTTGTCCTTATATAGAAACACTTTTCGCCACATACTACACATCTAACATGAATGTCATTGGATGCATGCTTTGGTGAACATTTAGTGTCCGCAACAAGATAATGGACTTGCATGTGGCTATTACGTGCTGAGGTACATGTTCGATATCGTCAACCATTGCACTAACGTCGATGATCTTCAAAAGGTATGTAACTTATTAGTATATGTTAGTTTAGATTAGATCGATTGGTAATAGGTATCAATTGGTTTAGAAACCAAAGTAGCACATCCATATTTGCAAAAAATAACCCCATTCTACCCTAAAACATGGTACTTTGATGCATTTCATATAAATATGAGGTATAATAACTAGTGTGTACATTTTTAGGCTTGCATTTGTTGTTGGTTGAATTTAGGGAACGAAAAGGTCATTTTACGCCTCCTTTCGCCTTTTCGTGTCCAATACGTACCTATCGAGTCATTTAACCCCAAATTCTTTTTGAACATGATAATATGAGATATAATGTAACTATTGTGTAGATTTTTAGGCTTGCATTTGTTGTTGGTTGAATTTCGGGAACGTAAATGTCATTTTAGACCTATTTTAGCCTTTTCGCTTCCAATTCTTAGATTTTGAGTAACTTAACTCCAAATTCTTTTTGAACATGATAATATGAGGTATAATATAACTAGTGTGAAGATTTTTAGGCTTGCATTTATTGTTGGTTGAATTTTGGGAACGAAAAGGTCATTTTAGGTCTATTTTTGCCTTTTCGCGTCCAATTCGTACTTATCGAGTCATTTAACCCCAAATTCTTTTTGAACATGATAATATGAGGTATAATGTAACTATTGTGTAGATTTTTCGGCTTGCATTTGTTGTTGGTTGAATTTCGGGAACGTAAATGTGATTTTATATTTTCTCCTTTTCGCGTCCAATTCTTATTTCTCGAGTCATTTAACTCCAATTTATTTTTGAACATGATAATATGAGGTATAATATAACTAGTGTGTAGAGTTTTAGGCTTGCATTTGTTTTTGATTGAATTTCGGGAAGGTATATGTCATTTTTAGAACTATTAACTACGGTAAATGATTGAATTCTTATATTATGTGTTTATTCCTTGCTTGTTTTGCAAGGTTTATATGAATAACACACCAAGTTTGAGGGCCTTCACCATAGAGGAATCACATGAAGTTCGGGATAAGTTGGCGACCTACCTTTGTGATGATTGCTTATGATACATATATGTGGATTTCGCGATATAATTAGCTAGATCTACTAGTTGGTGTATATCAATTCTATGTACACTTTTTACATTATTAAATATATATATTTAAAGTTAATTATTACGTTGAAAAACTTGTGATATATTGCAATTCGATCGGGTTTTTTTTGTGTCGAAGGGAGGTGTTAGGTCGGAGGGGAGGGTCGCCACGGTGGGGTGCAAGGTCGGGGGGCTAGGGGCGGTGGGGTCTTTGGGGTAGCGCGGCAAGGTGGGTGGAGGGCCTGGCAGCCAGGGGGTTGGGGACGCAGAGAGGGTGGGCTAGGGTGGGGGGTGGCGGGGTGCGGGGGGCCGCAGGGGAGTGCAGGGGGTGGGCAGGGTGGGGGTGCGGGGGGCTGGGGTGGGGGTGTAGGGGTTGGGGTGGGGTGGGGGTGCGGGGGTGGGTGGGGTGGGGGTGCGGGGGGCTGGGGTGGGTATGGGGTGCAAGGGAGTGCGGGGGGTGGGGTGGGGTGGGGGTGGGGGGGCGCGGGGGGGGGGTGGGGGTGGGGGGCGGGGGGGGGGTGGGGGGGGTGCGGGGAGTGGGGGGTGGGTTGGGGTGGGGGTGCAAGGGTGGGTCAGCGGGGTGGGGGTGCGGGGGCGTGGGTGGGGGTGGGGTGTCTTTGGATTGCTTAAAAAAAATCCGAATACGAAGGGTTGCGGTTTTGGGTCTAGATCGCGACCCTTCACACATAGAAGGGCTGCGGTCTAGACCCAAAACCACAACCCTTCGTTGTGAAGGGCTGCGGTTTAAAACCGCAGCGTGAAGGGCTGCTACGGAAAGGGCTGCTGGCCAAAAGCGCAGTCCATAGGGCTGTTTTGACCGCAACCCTTCCGTTTTTTTCCACTAGTGGTAACAACTATACAATCTGTATTATACGCTCGGGTGTACCATGAGCATGGTACACCCAAGTAGGGGTGCTAATCGAGTCGAGCAGCTCACGAGCAACTCGAACTCGACTCAGTCAACGCTCAGTCAAAGCTCGACTCGGCTCGAAACCTTAACGAGCACGAGTTGAGCAGGGTCCTGCTCAACTCGTTAATAAGCTCGCAAGCAGCTCAATAAATTTATATATATATACTTCCTCCGTTCTAAAATAAATGAAACACTTACTATTTTAGGCCTTTCAAAATAAGTGAAACGTTACCTTATTTGGCATTCACTTCTCTCTATCTCTCTCCTCATCACATGGGTCCCTTCTTTTTTTCTCTCTATCTCTCTCCTCTTCTAAATCCCCGTGCCAAGGCCCTACGTTTCATTTAAAACAGAACGGAGGAAGTATATATATATATATATTTCTAAGAATTTTATTTTATTTGATATATACTTTTTAAAATTTTTTGAGAAATATAGTCCAAGTTACCAAGTCAAATTAAAATTTACCTCATGGTCCATGGTCACACTTCATAAAGTAGTAACATGAGTTTAAAAGAAACAACAAATTAATAAAAAAATTCAAGAGTCGAGATGCAAAAAAAAAAAGGGCACGAGTGGAGCAAGAGTTTGGCGAGCTTAAAGAGTTTTCAAGTCGAGTCGAGCAGGGCCCTGATCGCGATCGACTCGCTCGATTAGCACCCCTATACCCAAGGCTATTTTTTTTCCTCATTTGGATCTCACTATGCTCATTTGAAGGTTCCAAATGAGCAAAAAGTAGTCTTGGGTGTACCATGCACATGGTACATTTCGAGTGTATGATGAATGCACTCGAAACAACTATTCTTAAAGATATATAAAAGAATTTCTTACACGATCTAGTCAGGTATGATTTGTTCTTGAATGGTGCTTGATTTTGCCAAATAATGCCTTTTCTTTTCCTTCTTTTTGGATGATTCTCCTGTTTCGCTCAAAACAAACAAGATCTCTTAGGGTCCGTTCTGTTCAACTTATTTTAACTTATATAAGATTTTATAAGATAAGATCAGATAAGATAAGATAAGATAAGATAAGATCAGATAAGAAAAATAAGATGTTAGACACACACAATAAACTATCTTATAAGATAAGATAAGATAAGATAAGATAAGATCAGATCAGATAAGATTTTATAAGATCTTATAAGATAAGATAAGATAAGATAATATAAGATAAGATAAAATAAGTTGAACAGAACAGACCCTTAGAATGTGATTTTCTTTTTCTCTTTTCACATAACAAATCTCTATTGTTTTCTAGATGATTCCTCATTTATTAGTAACAGACAAATTGCACGTGAAAAAAATTTCTCCAAAATCCTCGGACTGGTAATTCTTCCTTAAAAGTTATCAATATCAATCAAGCAAAACGAGTTCCTTAATACATGCAATGTAACGTTTGATCAATTAATTAATTTATGTATAATATTCTCGATATTTACAATGTATAAAGCTTTTTACTATCTTGAATTTCTTTTTATAAATAAAATCTCCTAATTAATTTTATAAATCTTCCACATAAATCTAGAAAGCCATCTCTTTTTCCAACCTATTTTAGAAGTAAATATACCAAATCAATCACAAGAAACAAACCAAATCAAACTTTAAAACTAAATTATTATTTATTTAAAATGAAAAGACATATACTAGTATTTAATTTGTAACAATAAAAGAATTACTCCATCCGATTCCTTATTATTTACCCCATTCCTATTACTTTTTATTTCCTATGGACAACCTAAAGATTTAAGGAGTACTATTATAAATTCCAAATATCATAGTAGCAATTAGCAAACAAAATCAAAAAAACCCAAATCCTAAAAATTTCATTTCCCTCTCTTTCTCCTCACTTTCACTACTTACTGACCAACTAGTAAAAAAACTAAGACAGACAGAGTAAGAGGAGAGAGAAAGTAAGGTTTCTTAGTTGTGGCGCCACTGTTTCCTCCATTATTTTTCAAACTTCGAATCTCCTCCAAAACCCCAGAAAAAACCCAGGAAAACCCATATCAAATAACTCCTCTTTATTAATTTTTATATTTTTCCTCCATAAATTCTCAAACACAGAAAAACCCAAACCAAATAACTGCTCTTTTTTAACTTTTTTATATTTTTCCTACCATAATTTCTCAAACCCAGAAAAAAAAACTTGAAAAACCTCAAAAAAAAATGGAGGAAAAAGAGAGCCCCATTTCAGCGTCGCCGGAAAACACAGAAAGTGGTTCACCAACCCCAATAAGCTGCGGTGTCATTTCCGCACCGTCGGAAATAGTCGCCGGAGACAATGGATTTTCCGGCGGTTTCGCCGGAGTAGGAAGTTCCGGCAATTTGGTGGGGTCCAAAAAGAAGAGAGGTAGGCCCAGAAAATATGACATTCATGGAAATTTAAATCCTTCGTATACTGCAAAAGCTAGGATCTCTAAATCCGACGTCGTTTCTCCGCCGCCGGGTTTCACTCTTACGACGTCGTTTCCAACTGAGTGTGGGTCAAAACGAGGTCGTGCTAAACCTTCTCATCAGCTTGCTTCTTTAGGTGAGTTTCTTATCTCTTAATTTTTGGTAATTTTTTAATTTTTGAAATTGATAGAAAAATGAAAACGAAATTAAAAATTAAAAAGTTAGTGCCTTTTTCTTTTTGACCATATTGAATTTTAAATTAAATTTTATGTTAATTAAGCAGAAAAGATGAAAATAATATTCCTTTTACCTGGTTGTTCTTCATTGGTTTTTTTTAGGTGAATTTGCTTTTTTATTTGAATTTTAATAAGATTTTGTCGTGTTTGTTTGATTGATTCTGATGGAAAAAGTTGCTAGGATTATTTATTTATTTGAACGTGAATGCTAAAATCCAGGAGTAATTAATTACTGTAATCTATCCATTCCATAATTAGAGTAATAAGCTACATTTAACTTCTTTTTTTTTGAGGAGAGCTACATTTAACTTTATAGTCAAATCAATGTCAGTTTTGATTATAAATACTGTATTTTTTTATTATAAAATGATAGTGATATCAATTTTAATGTGAATATGTTACGGTCTTACGGATATCTAAGAATACTTAATTTGGACGTCACACAAAGAGTAAAGTTAGTGAGTCAAATCTGACCAGTAAAATCATACGTGGTCTTTAATTCTGAAAAAGAAAGAATATATATATATACATATATTGATATAGAATTGTAGTAATTGTTTAATTCAATTTGAATACCCTTTGCCATTGCAGTCTTTGACTGTGAAAAATAGTGGGAATTGCTATTTTCTGATTTTTGGTGGTTTCTTGGAAATTAGACAAAAGAAATTTGTTCAAATATGAAAATGAGTTGTTGAGTTGTGATGACTTGGAAACATAACAAAATACCAAAAGGGGAAGAAAAGAAAAAGAAAATGTTCTTTTTATTTGGACTATCGGAGGTGTCGGAATTCAGTTCTCTTGGCAATTGAAAATCTAGCAATTTAAAGTGATTTAGACGACGTTTTTGTTTTAAATATTTTGGAGCACTAGATTTTTCATTGTCATATTACATATATATGACTGCCTACAGTTTTTCATTCCATTAATTTTTTAAGTGATGTTAGCAAATTTGACCTTTTTCTGTCTGGTGTATGAAGGTGGTATATTTGCAGAAACAGCAGGAGTGGACTTCACCCCTCATGTCATAACAGTACAAACTGGAGAGGTATATGATTCTTGTATATGTCATGTTTCCTGCTTTTGTTAAAAGTGGTAATTTGGGAAATGTTTGGTGTAACAGAATTTTTTTCTCTATGATCATTCCTTTGCAGGATGTTGCGGCCAAAATTTATTCGATTGGCCAAAAGGGGCCCCGAGGAGTTTGTGTGCTCTCCGCTAATGGTTCCATATCTAGCGTTACGATCCGCCAAGCAGGATCGTCTAGTGGTCTCTTGACATATGAGGTACCTTTTCGTCCGAAATTGAAAGCTCATTAGCCACGTATATAATTTCAAGTTGTTTGTAAAAGTTGTCACCTTTCTTATAATGGTTTATTATTTGATTTATGAGTATATTTCAATTACTTAACTGGAAAACAAGGTGTAAAACAAGGAGTGACATAACTTTTTGAAAGGTTCTTTTCATATTATTCTGTTATATATTTAATTAAGAGTAGTTGAAACGATGTGACTACTAATACTCGATGGATGGAGAACCTTTTTAAGAATTACTTTCTCCGTCCCATAATATAAGTCCTGATTTTGTTTTTACACGGAGTGGAATCTTGTTTTATTTGAATAGAAAGATTCATTTTTATTGGAAAACACCTATATTGTTTTTTCTTTTTAACAAAAAATAAAAATTGAACATTAATGTTGCATGGTTTAATGTGTAGAGGAGTTCAATGGGGTAAGAGATTCCATTTTATCATTAATAATGGTTCATTGGAAGCTGAAATTATAAGGAATTTTTGGGAATTAAATAATTTTCATGAGGATATTTTGGACATAATTATTGATTGAAAATAGAAACAAAACTTATATTTTGGGACACTTTAAAAGGAAAGGAGACTTATATTATGGGACGGAGGGAGTATGATTTAATGACTATTTTTTCGCAAGAAACATCCAAATTACTGTGACTAGACTCTAGAGTGCTTCTCTTTTTACCCATAAGAGAGAAATACTGCATTCTGAGATATACTCTGTGACACTGTTTTGTGCTTTTACCTGGTTGAGTACTTGCTAAATGGTCACTTTCCATTGTTGTATATATTGTTCTACACAATTTTAGCTTTTGCTTTTATGTTTCTGGGTGTTATGAGCAGCTTATCTATCTAATATAGTTTTGAACGTTTCGTGCATGCTACTTGGCGTTTTTACTGGTACAACTGATTGCAAGTTGCATTCTTGTTTTTCATGGAAGTTAATAACAAGATGCTTAAGTGAAGTTTTCTATATTGATTAGGATAAGGGAAAGTGTTGGAGTAGAAACACTATTAAACTGTGCTCTTGCAATTCTTCTTTTAAGATAAAGGTCTAGAACTTGATTAACTTGGTACTCTGCTAGAATCTTGTATCTCCAATATACCCAGAACAAAAGTTTGCGGTATAGATTTCTTTAGTAGAAGTGGAATTGAATTTCAGTATATTATGCCTGGCCTGGTTTAATAAGTGACAATGGAGTTTTCTAGTGTATAGTATAGTTCGTGCTTAAAATTAATAAGGATATAAAGTTAGTGCTCTCTTCAACTAATTTTGACTTATTTCAGAAAAAAACTAAGTTAGGTTATAATAAGTTGAAGGTAACATACCCTATTTGATAGAAAGGCTACTCGATTGATGTCAACAATGAAATTTAACGCAGGGCCGTTTTGAGATACTGTCTTTAAGTGGTTCATACACAACGAGTGAAACCAATGGGGTGACGAGCAGGACTGGTGGATTAAGCATCTCACTAGCTAGTCCTGATGGCCGTGTGGTTGGTGGTAATGTTGCTGGCTGGCTTACTGCTGCAAGCCCTATTCAAGTAAGTGTCAATCATTAATGTGGCTTTGTTTGGTTGGACGGAACAATTTTCGAGTGGATAATGGCATGATTTAATAAGGATTCTGTTTCTTTTTGCTATTAGGTGGTTGTTGGAAGCTTTGTGCCATATGGCTACAAGGTACAAAAAAGAAGGCAACAGCGCGAATCTCCAAAGGCAGCTGCTATCCCTAGTTTTCCTGATACAACGCCTGCAGAGATGTCGAATGCACAATTTGTTCCCCTAGGTAATGAAGTGGGCCCACCAGAAATTTTGCCAATGGCAGCACAGAGTCATAGTGAAGCAGATGACAGCGTAGGAAGTGGACATAACTTAAATGTGGTATCTTCACATAATACTCCAGAACTGGAATGGAATAATGGATCGCAGCTGCCGCAGCAGCAGCAGCAGCAGAGAATTTACCCTGATATCAATGTGTCTGTACCTGGTGCTTGAAATTCTACTGCTTTAGTCTCTCTGTTTTCTTTTATTAGTGATAAGTTTTAGTCTCTTTTGTTCAGTAGTGATCAAATTTCTTAGGTGTTTAAATTATGGCAGTAGGTTTTAGAAAAGGTTGAAAGATGGACTGAATTGAAAAAAACATTTTAATATTCATGTCGGCGGCTGTTTTTGTTGTATGATTCAGTACTTGAACTCCACATTGACGTTACAGTTACTAACTATAGCTTAAAGTGAAAAGAATTCTACTCTTTATTCATCAGTTGCCAGTGTTTTCAGCTTTTATAGTGTCTGCTAATAACATGGCTATTTTGCCAGCATTTATTTGTCAACATTTGGTTTTTGTAAAGCTTTGCTTGGTAAATATATAGATTTCATGAAAAGCCAGCTTTTCAGCTAAAATGAAAAAGTTGATTGGAACAACAACTTATCATTGGTCTTGTTAGTTTGCAAACAAAGAGCAAATAGCTAAAACCCGAGGTTATGAATCAAACCACATAGTTCCGACAACAACAAAAGCTGCAAAAAAGACAGCAGGGATACTACTAAAAGAACGGTTCAATATGGCACATACGTAATCCTTTGTAAAATGAGGATCAAAACAAAGCAAAAATTGGATCAACTACAATCATCAGATTTATCTCCATAAGAGAAACATTTTGATTAGTTTCTTCTTTATCCTTTTTCCACCCTGCTACCAAAACTACCCATCTACAATTTATACCAGAGGAGCCCCTGCGCGGCGAATTAACATGGAGTAGAAGTCCCAGTTAGGGTGTTGGGGGTCTATAACAGGCTGTCCAAAAGGATGTGCTTCGACATATGATGGAACATCCTCAGCATCTGCTAAGCCTTTTAGATAGGAACACAATTCCCTCTTTGGATCTATTGTTAACAATAATTGAAACAAATTAATCACCAAACTAATTTTATTAGGTAACTTTTTTAAAAAATTACAACTAAAAAGCTTGATATATTCTTACCCAAAGCATCATCATTCAGATTTCCTGCATCATACCTCCTAGGAAATATGCCGGTGTTTGGCTGTAACATGTAACAAAAGAAAACAAAACTGGCTTAATTCTAATCTATCTATGATAATCTTAGCTTAATCATTGAATTATCGGAATAATTTGCAGTTAAAGAAACAAATTTTACCGGATTAAGGAGGCCTTTGTAAGGCTCATCATCAATCAGCAAAGTGTTTGATTCAGAAAACAGAATCCCTCCTCTCTTTGGAGCCGAGGTCTGCCAAAGTTTCTTGAGCTCTTTGAAGAAAAGAGGCTTGCTTTTCTTCTCTAATGACTTGAACCCTGAATCTGAACACTTATTTTGGTCCTATATATGACATCCCAAATTCCAATATAAGAGTAAAACTTAACTAACACCAATTACAGTAAATCAACTGCTTAGAGTATTAGCAGTTTAAGTAAAGTAAAATTGCCCTGCCCATGATTTGAGGGATCAGGATTCTCTCCAGTAAATAGTTGGATGGTCCAGTTACTAAAGGAATTCGATCAGGCTATGCGATCATGTAACAGTGGCGGATCTTGGAAGTTTTGAATCCATGGCGTCTAGATTTAAAATTAAATCTTTCATATATTTGATACAAAATATCTATTATATCTAATATGCTAAAAGAATTTTATCGGAGGGACAGGCCCCTACTAGCCTCAACTAACATCCTCTGCTGCCATAGCTGGAGAGAATCCTACTTCCACGATTTTGCGTTGGAGATAAGGAGGGAAATAATTATAAGACTTACCCAAACAAACAAGAAACTGCTTCTCAAACCCTTAAAAGCACAATCAAGGATACCATCGACGTTGCTCCTACAAAATTATCTTGTTACATATATCCACTCTTTTTAGTCATATTTAATAAAGGCTATACACATATATATATAAATATAAGAGTGATGCATAAATGCTTACTCTTTAGCAGAAGACCATATTCCTACTTCAAATCTCTCAAGACAAAACTTCAGGAACTCCTCAAGGAAAGGCCTCCTATAAACTGTATAAGAAAGATTAAGCAAGAATTTTATTAGATCATAGCTAACTACCTTAAAAAAGAGTCAACAAAACAATTTAACTAATTAACGAACTAAGTTTATGTAAGGCAATAGAACACACCTAAACGTGGGCCATAAACACCATCAGGACGACGGTTTAGAGGGATATCAGACTTGTTGCATCGGTGAGCACGGTGAATAAGCAAGCCGTTCAGATCAAGGACAAGCAGCTTCTTTTGAGATACAGACAAACTTTTGAGTTTTAACAGTATTCCGTTATCTTCTATCTCATTGCGATCCTCGTCAATAATGTCTTTTGTGCAGCTGCTGGTGGCATCGACATCTAAAGAAATGCCCGCCATAGTACACGATAAACTCTTACAAGAATACAAGAATACAAGAATATGTGAAGTTCATAAGGACATAAGGTCTATTTATGCTTAACTTGGAGTAGAAAAAAGGTCGTTTGAAGAGCTTCTTTTACTCTCTTTAGTCTTTAGAGTCGTTTGATTATTCAACGATGTTGCAACTTTATTAAGGTCATGCATGCACGCTTGTGAGATGGATAAATACTTGACCAATTAATGTTTAAGCTTTTAGCCAAGAAAGTGAAATCATTAACAAAACTGTCGGCAACCATCAATGTATATCCTATTCCTAAGTTGAACAAACGACCAAAATCTGAAGGGAGAAATAATTTCTTGCGTCTCATTTAAGTCTTTTGGAACTAGATGTGTCGTATTGGGAATACGAAATGCTCTAGCTTCTGTAGGATTTTGTTTCCTACTTTCCTAAGCTTCTTTAGCTTCCTAACGTTAGGTTTGTTTGATACGACTTAAAAACATTTTTTTTGACATCGGGTTTGTTATGAATTTTTTTTTTTTTTGAGGGGAAAGGGTTTGTTATGACTTATGTGTTGAGCATAAAAGCTTTATTTAGTTGGATGAAAATTATATGTAATGAAAAATGATTTTTGATGAAAACGCACTTCTCAAAAAAATTATAATTGTAGATTAATTTGTCATTGTTCGGTTTACTTGCATGAAAAAAGTTATATTGAAAAGGAAGGGTATGTTTTTTTTTCAACTTATTTTTTCTTTATCGCGAACTTACTTAAACTTATCTTAACTAATTTGAACAACTTAGGAGAAGCTTATTTGACCTTTATACGAACTTATAAGGCCTTATTTTGTACGTGTGTCAAACCTTATTTTTCGAGAACATATATGAACTTATTTTTTCTCGTAAAAATAAATAAAAATAAGGTGAACAGAATAGACTAGAAGAATGGAAAAAGAAGGGAGAAGATAGATGTGAGGAACGAAAGACGAATGTCAAATAGGGAGAAAAATAATAAGGCATTTCTTCCTTTTTAATAGAAACAAATGTGTTGAATGTAAGGAGTACATTAACCGATTTTACACATAATCATAATTCAGTTGATGTTAATTAGTTTTACATATATATTAAAAATAATTAATATTAAATATTGTATTGTCAATATAAAACCATCTAATACTATAAAGTTGCATATTACATAACATTGGTATTATTTTATAATGCCTTTTGTTTTGTTGGAGATACTCCTACTACTATCTCCTAGCTACACACTGGATTATTTCCTAGCTGCGTCACACTTGATTACTACCCTTGTTACTAACTAATTCAGTTAGTCAGTTTGTTTGGACATCTGTCCAATTCTACTGAGCTCCACTTTATTAATTACCTCTTGTATAAATAGTTGGATCCTTGCTCATGTAATAATTATTCAATTCATAAAAACAAAACACAGTTTAAACTCAATTCTCTAAATTATCTCAAAGTATGAAAGTTATTTACATTGATTGATTTGTCTACTGCTCTAAAATGGATTGATTCACACTTATGACATGGTATCAGAGCGGCTGAAGATCAATTCAGCGTTCTCATCATTTCTTCCGCACAAATTAATCAAAAATTGTTGAGGTATTCATTCAGTTCTTCGCGTCATAATTTCTGGAAAAATCAATCCATTCAGTTCTTCGCGTCATAATTTCTGAAAAAATCAGATTGAACATAACTCTAGAACGAAATCTAAACTTGATTTGTTTGAATCAAATTCAAGTTAATATCATTCCTGCTTTGAATTTTTTCATATCTTCCTGAAAATTATTGTGATTCTGTTGAAATCAGAACTTCAATTCTTGTTGAAATCTTATGTGATTTAGTTGAAATCAAAACTTAACTTCGATTCTTGTTGAGATCTTCTGTGATTTAGATCAAAACCTCAATTCTTGCTGCAGTTCAATATATTTTTCTTGAAACCAGGCCTTGATTTCTTTGATTTCCTTGTTTGATTGTCATTTTTCCTGAAACTTTCTGATTAATTTCTTCTTTTCCATCTGAAATTCTTCATTTCTTTGAGATTTTCCTTGAGTTCAATAATTTCTTGATCCTTAAGTCTTCATCATGCTTGAAGTCAATACCTCTGAAACTGATAACACTAACACAGACCCCTCACTGAATCCTACTTCACCATTTTACATACATCCTTCTGATAGTACTAGTATGCAACTTGTTTCTGAGAAGTTTAGTGGATCTGGATACAATGACTGGAAAAGGTCCATGTTGATTGGATTATCTGCTAAAAATAAACTTTCATTCATTACTGGTACTCTAACCAAACCTGCTATTGATTCTCCAACATACAAAGCATGGATTGGATGTAATAGTATGTTAATATCCTGGATTCTGAAAGTGTTAAATATTACAATTGCAAGAAGTGTGTTGTATTTTGAAACTGCAAGAGAAATATGGCTCAATCTTGAAGAAAGATTCGATCAAGCATCTGGAACACAATTATTTTCTATTCAACAACAAATTGGTGATTTAGAACAAGGAGAGGACAACATTGCAACATTCTTCACCAAAATTAAAATGCTATGGGATGAGTTAGATGCTCATAATCCTCTACCTATGTGCACTTGTACAAACTGTACTTGTGATGTTACTCGAAGATTGGTATAGGCTCAGGAAGAGCTCAGGCTGGTACAATTCTTAATAAAGCTAAATGATAGCTATATTATGGTCAGAGGAAGCATCCTGATGCAGCAACCTCTACCAAAAGTTTCCTATGCTTATAGGTTATTAATGCAGGAAGAAAGACACAAAGCAGCTTTAACTCACTCTTCATCTACTGATGAACCTGCTTTGGCTTTTGTGGCAAATAAGAGGAGATTTAATGAGTACACAGACAGAACAAGGTCTTCATCTTCTAATTACACTCCTAGAGTATCTTTCCAGACTTCTGCCAATGACAAATCAAGAAGATCTTCCTACTTTTGTGATCACTGTAAAATCCCTGGCCATACGATTGACAGGTGTTGGAAGATTCATGGCTTTCCTCCAGGTTTTAAAGAAATACCTCAATATAATAGAGGCAAAAGATCCATGGCATTTCTTTGTTCAATCTGAAGATACTGATGAATACCTGAATAATGGTTCTTCTTCTAATCGGTTGACTACTGAGCAATACAAACAGCTTATGCTACTTCTTAGCAAACACACATCTGAAGCTAAAAATCCTCAGCCATCTTCTGCTCTCTTAGCAGGTTAATACTGCTTATTTTCTAGTTTAAAATCAAAGTGGATAATTGATAGTGGCGCAACGGATCACATGTGTTATGACTTGACAAAGTTTGATTCTACTACTTTGACACAAATCACTGATAATCAAATTACTATTCCTGATGGAAGTAATCTTACAGTAACTCATAAAGGCACAGTCAGATTGTCTAAACATATAGTTCTTCATGATGTCTTATATGTTCCTACTTTTCATTTTAATCTGATATCCACAACCAAACTGTGTTCTGACCTTCAATGTTATGTTGTTTTCTCTGCTACATGTTTTCTCCAGGACCATTCTCTGAAAAAGCAACAGGTTCTTGGTAACTTGCTTAATGGTCTATATTGCTTTGATGAAGCTGCTTCTACTCCTTTGGATGATGCTACTACTCCTGTTGGCACATCTACTGCAATTTCTTGTGCTACTCAGCTTAATAAGTCCAATCTTAATAGTACACACATAGCCAAATTGTGGCACTTAAGTCTAGGCCATTTGCCTTTTAGCAAATTTAAACATCTTCTACCTACTATAGATGTTTCTTCTTGTGTTCAAAGTTGTATTTGTCAAGTTTGTCCCCTTGCAAAACAGCCTAGACTTACATTTCATACCAGTCAAATATAAAGTGTTAAACCTTTCCAATTACTTCACTTGGATGTTTGGGGTCCCTATCAATCTGTTACTCATAATGGATGTACCTTCTTTCTTACAATTGTAGATGACTATACTAGATGTACTTGGATACATCTCATGAAATATAAGTCAGATGTTTCTATTTTTGCTAATTTCTTGCAATACATTGAAACACAATTTCAATTTTCTGTGCAACATGTGAGGACTGATAATGCCAAGGAACTTTGTGAGGGTGCTATGCTTGCTCTATACATTTCTAAAGGCATCCACCATCAAAGAAGCTGCTCTGATTCTCCCCAGCAAAATGGAGTTGTTGAACGCAAGCACAAGCACCTCCTTAACACAGCCAGAGCTCTCACTTTTCAGTCTAACATACCTATCCAGTACTGGGGGTGAAACAGTTCTTTGTGCAGCATATCTAATTAATAGAATGCCTCTTCAATGCTTGGGTAATCTGTCTCCCTTTAAGCTTTTATATGGTACTCCTCCTGACATTTCTAACCTTAGAGTATTTGGTTCTCTTTGTTATGCCTCTACACTAAAAGCTCACATACCTAAGTTTGCACCCAAAGCTGACCCATGTGTCATGCTTGGTTATCCCATTCATCACACACTAGTAGAATAATTGTTTATTGCTGCGGTCATTAAGTAGCCTATTGCGGCGGTTTTAGCCGCGCAGCAATTAAGGGCGCAGCAATAGGTAATTCACATATTGCTGCGGTTTTTTACCGCGGCAATATCTCGAGATATTCTTTGCGGTTCCCGGCAAAACCGCGGACAATATGTTACACGTATTGCTTGCGGTTCTTACCCAAAACCGTGAGCAATAGGTAGTGTCAATAACAAAAAAAATTGAAAAGTAACTTATTGCTGCTGTTGTTGGTAAAAACAGCAGCAACAGACTCACCTATTGCTGCTGTTTTTACCAACAACAGCAGCAATAGGTTGTTTTTTTTTATAATTTTTTTTTTATACATTTATATAAGATGTAAAAAAATATACAAATGATATCTAAAAAAATATATACAAATTAATTTAATTCACCATAAACCTTAAATACATAATTCAATTAGATCTACAAGATTAACAAAAAAAAATTAAATTGAAAAAAGATGAGTACAGTCCACAAACCAGATCTACAAGAGAACGAAAAAAAAAATAACAAAAAATTAGAGCAGCGCTTAATCTCGCCGGCGACCGGAGTAGAGCAGCGCCGAGCTTCACAAGCACTTAAACTCGCCGGAGAAAGAGGAAATTCTCTAAAAAAAAATGAGAACGAATATTAGATCTACAAAATTAACAATTGCTTCTTAAGACTAGGTTATCTTGTCTTACATTGGAGTCAAATGTCAATGAAAAAGGGGTTACTTATATCTTTCTTGTACTAGTATAGTAGTATATCCCCTTATTTGTAATGAATTATTGCCTCGCAACTCTACATTTTACCAACTTAATTCAGAATAAAAACAACATTATCAAAACTCAAAAATCTCTAATCCAACAACTTAAATACTCTACAAAAAAGGAACTTTTTGTTATTAAAACTAAATATACAATCATACCTCTCTGACATATTCTCAATCACAGCCATAATTTTGCTGAAGACCGGAATTATCTTCCGCAAGCGAAGCAACTTCAACGAGGCATCCTTCGAAGAACCTCAATAAAACTTCATACCTTCATTCCACAAAAATAAAAATAAATTGCGAAGTAAAAATAAAAAAGTAAAATGAAAAGTAAATAACAAAGAAGTTATAAACTAGAATGGAAGTTACTTCTCTGGCAATCGAGTAGAATGACGACGATATTTGGTACTTGGAGGCGAATGTGGAAGTTTATGTGGCGTTGTAGAGCTAATTTGGTCGGACAGCTTCTGTGGAGTTCTAGAGTTGATTAGATCGGACGGCTGAGGTTTCTTGGACGCTGGCGAACGCGACCCGATGCGTTCTTGTGAGTGGAGAGAGTGGTGAGATTGGTGAGTGAAGATAGAGGGTGAGATTAGTGAGTGAAGAACTGATGAACGAGGATGATGGAGAGTAGGAGAGAGGAGTTGAACTGTTGAAGGAGTGAGGAGAGAGACTGAAAGAATGAAAACGGCGAACATGTTGTGGGTTTAAGAAGAAACCCTAGCTGGGTGGATGCGTGCCTCCTATAATTAATTTAGACTAGACATATTGCTGCGGTTTTTAGCAAGAACCGCAACAATATATTAAAATATTATTTTTTTAATATATTTTAATATATTGCTGCGGTTCTTGACAGAAACCGCAGCAATATATCTCGTCAAAAAGTCTAACTTTTTTCAAAAAAAATCAGTTGAAAACATATTGCTGCGGTTTTTGGTCGAAACCGCAGCAATATCTTTATTTTATATTTTACCTTTTCTTTGTACGTGATATATTGCTGCGAATGGGTAAAACCGCAGCAATACCACCGCAGCAATAAGCAATTATTCTACTAGTGACAAAGGCTATAAGCTTCTCAATATATCTACCAAAAAGAATTTTTACTCCAGGGATGTTGTTTTCCATGAACAACATTTCCCATTCCATATTTCTTCTTCCCCTTCTTCTCTTCCTTTCCAAATTTTTTTACCAGCTGACACTACTTCCCATATTTTCATAGATCATCTTCCCTCTTCTCTTACTCCTCCTTCTCCTCCATCTTCTCCACCACCAGAACATAATTCATCCTCCACCTCTTTTCCACCACCAGAACATACTTCATCCTCCTCTTCTTCTCTTCATTCTGATTCTCCTCTTTCTTCTACTCATTCACCACATAATCTTTCCATTGATATTTCTGATTCTATACCTAATCCACCTACTGCTCCACCTATCAGAAAATCTACCAGGTCCACTCATCCCCCTTCTTACCTTAACCAATTTCACTGCTACACCTCTCACTCTTCTTCTTCTCATTGGTGTAACTTAGTTACATTTTCTAACTTCTCACCCTCACACAAAGCTTTCCTTTCTCACCTTACCATTTTGACAGAACCTACTTCTTACAAAGAAGCTTCTACTCATCCTGAATGGCAATCTGCCATGACAAAAGAGTTTCAAGCATTGGAAGATAATCATACTTGGAAGCTCACATCCTTGCCTTCAGGAAAGAAAGCAATAGGATGTAAATGGGTCTACAAAATCAAGCTAAAAACTGTTGGGTCCATTGAAAGATACAAGGCTCGTCTTGTTGCCAAAGGTTACAATCAAAAGCATGGTATAGACTTTGATGAGACATTTTCACCTGTTGTAAAAATGTCTACTGTGAGGTGTTTAATTGCTCTAGCTGCTTCCAAAGGCTAGTCTCTTTCACATCTAGATGTGAACAACGCTTTTCTTCATGGAGATCTCCATGAAGAAGTTTACATGGCTGTCCCACCTGGTATTCCCAACCCTTCCAACCTAGTTTGCAAGCTCAGGAAGTCACTTTATGTGCTCAAACAGGCTAGTAGACAGTGGTTCTATAAATTGGTTGGTGCTTTGACTTCTAGAGGTTTTCTACAGTCCAAAAATGATTACTCATTATTCATTCACAGAGATGGTTCTAAGGTTACCATGGCTGTTGTATATGTTGATGATATCTTGCTCACAGGCAATGATCCTCACACCATTGATACTCTTAAAGCTCACCTCCACTCAGCCTTTAGTATCAAGGATTTAGGCCACCTCAATTATTTTCTAGGATTGGAGGTTGGTTATCAGTCTGATGGCATTACACTTAGCCAAAACAAGTTCACCAAAGAACTCCTCTCCTCTTCTGGCATCTCTTCTTTTAAGAGTGTTGTTACCCCTCTCCCACTTAACACTAAACTTTCAGCATACGCTGGTGAACTCTTTCATGATCCTTCATGGTATAGATGTATGGTGGGGAAGCTCAATTTCTTGACTAATACCAGGCCAGATTTATCTTATACAGTTCAGTTGCTCAGTCAATTTATGCAAACACCAAGAATTCCTCACTATCAGGCACTCCTTCATACTTTAAATTATGTTCATGCTACCTGTGGACAAGGCATCCTCCTCAATGCTGCTGGTCCTATTCAACTTCAAGCCTATTCAGATAGTGACTGGGGCTCTTGCCCTGATTCTCGAAGATTAGTTTCAGGTTATCTTATGATGCTTGGTAAGTCTCCTATAAGCTGGAAGTCTAAAAAGCAGCACACTGTCTCTAAGTCCTCTTCTGAGGCAGAGTACAGGGCTATGGCTGCAGCCTCTTCTGAGGTCACTTGGCTTGTTAGCTTGCTGACTGAGCATGGTTTCACTGATCTACAACCTGTGCAACTTCACTGTGACAACCAATCTGCAATCTACATTGCTAAAAACCCAGTCTTTCATGAGCGTACCAAGCACATTACTATTGATTGTCACTTCACTCGTGATAAAGTTCTAAAGGGACTTCTACAACTTACTTATCTACCTACTAGATTTCAATTGGCTGATATTTTCGCTAAGATTCTTCCCTCCTCTCAACACAATCTCATTCTCACCAAACTTTGCATGGTTACACCCCCAAGCTTGAGGGGGGCTGTTGGAGATACTCCTACTACTATCATCTCCTAGCTACACACTGGATTATTTCCTAGCTGCGTCACACTTGATTACTACCCTTGTTACTAACTAATTCAATTAGTCAGCTTGTTTGGACAACTGTCCAATTCTACTGAGCTCCACTTTATTACCTCTTGTATAAATAGTTGGATCCTTGCTCATGAAATAATTATTCAATTCATAAATACAAAACACGGTTTAAACTCAATTCTCTAAATTCTCTCAATGTATGAAAGTTATTTACATTGATTGATTTGTCTACTGCTCTAAAATGGATTGATTCACACTTATAACATGTTTTGAAACAATTTTTTTTGATAAAATGACCTTGGAAATAAAAACTTTTAAAAAAAATGTCAACATTATTATTTTATTTTAGATAATTGAAGATATTAATGGACAAACTTATAAGTTGATAAGTATAAAAGCTAACTTCCACGATAATAAAATTTGATGAAAAAAAAGATGGGCTGGGGATGGACAAATATCATCATAATTCATTAACATGAAATTGGACTACCCTTTAACTACCAAATGGATAGTAAAAGTTTTTATGGCCTAGAAAAGGCTTCGCCTTTTGTATTACTGAAATTTCCTACACAAATTATCTAGTAAGACTGCCTAACTTTAACATTAAAGTTAGACCAGCCCAGGCCCAATTCTAATAGAGAAACCCGACCAACCCCAACCCAGCTTCATTCTGCTCATCTCATCTCACCTCACGATCACGAGTGTCTGCTCATCTCACCTCTTTCTCTCTGCTCATCTCACCTCTTTCTCTCTGCTCATCTCACCTCTTTCTCTCTACTTTCTCAGTTTCTCCTCCTATTTTATTAACTCATTCTCGCTCGTCAATGGAATCGAAAATTTGGGAGGATTTTTGGTATTTGTTAAATTAGGGTTTTTGGATACTGAATTAGAAGGATGATGAAGGTGTGTTCGACATTCAGACGAAATTCGAGGTTTGGTTTTTGTTAATTTCGATCTTATTTCTTCCATTTCATTTTCAGATCTGTTTGTTTTTGTTTGTGAGTTTGATTATGATTTCGTCGATTATACAGACTCTTGAGATTATGATTTAGTTAATTATACAGACTCTTGTGGAGTGGTTTTAAACGCTTGAATTGAATGTCTTGTATTCAATTTCGAGTTTTAGTTACTTCCTAATGATGCAATTTTAGTAACATTTGCTTGTTAATTTCAGTTTTTCTTTTAGATGAACATTTGCGAGTTGAATTCTTTTATTCGTGGTGATTTTATGGAATTGTGATCATTTAAGTAGTTGAATTCTGTGTGATTTTGATCCTGCATTTTGTCTATTACGTTGTATTTGTAATGATGATTTGGTTAATTTTTGAGAATCTTGTGGAGTGGTTTTGTTGATTCTTATACTTTGGACGCTTGAATTGAATATCTTGGATTAAATTTTGTGGAGTGGTTTTGTGGAATGGTGATTATATTGCTGATTTCGAATCATCATCAACTTGTTTGTAATTTTCCATCTCTGATTTTGTGGAGTGGTGATTATATTGATGAACATCTGATTTTGAGTTGCTCTGTTCCATTGTACTGCATTGCATTGCAATTGAGTACACCGCCAGGGCCGCCTTTGTATTCGTTTCATTTTGCGGCTGGCTGCGGTCCCGTTTCGAACATCTCCTGCTTCTCCTCAACCTGTTGTAGTTGCTTTCCCCCCACCTATTTCAACCACTCCTCCTTCTTCTGCTTTGCCCCCTTCTTCCCCTCCCACTTTTTCTCATAATACCTCTTTTGAATTCAATTCTCTTTCGCCCCTCAACTCTCTTTCTCCCCTTGTTCAATTCTCTACTCATAATGTGATTCATTCAATCCCTCTTTTTTCTTTTATTTTGTTTATTATTCATTGATTGAATTGGCTGCATTGTAATCATTTCGTTGGATTGAGTTGTCTATTGCTTTGATGTGTTCAACATGTTCTACATTTTGAAGTTTTTTTATGTGTGTTTTGGGGGTCATTGATCTTATATTGAACATATTATGGTAATGCTTTGTTCTTGGTTGTTTGCTGAGTTTAAGCTGTGTGTTGCTTTATTCGTTTGAATTAAATTCAGATGTTTCTGTTGTTGCTGAGTCTAATGTTGCATCGAGGTCTTTGGTTGTACTTGGTATGTTGGCTTTTTAATTTTTTTTTTATCTTAGTCCCTTTTTGTCTTATATTAGTCTCTTTATGGAATAAATTGGTCACCTAATAAACTGTTATGATGTCTTTTGTATTGTTATTGATTTGTGGCAGAAAATAATGTTGTTGATCGATTCTCCGGTGATTGCATCCGCCAAGTCAGGCTCGTTGACTCATAACTCGTCCTCGAGTATGCGAAGGCGCCGGAGTTCGTGCCGAAGAAGCCGAGCATGCAACAAAGTTAAAGAATGCTAGATTGTTGTAGCTTCTTGAATGATTATAGTGGTCACATGATGATTTATGTTGGTGACACAATGGTTATTGTTGGTCACTTTTTTTTTTTTACATTTAGGAACCCACACATGTAATTGAAGTGACATTTTGTTAGTGATTATGGTAATAAATACATTTGGTTCTTTCCATTTCACATTTGAAGTTTCTCAGTTATTATTATATATTTTGTCATTTAATTTATTAAATATTCAGTAAATAGATTAAAGTGGGCACCAATTAGCTTAAATTAGTACCCAATGAATTTAAATAGTCACTTATTGAAATATATTAGATGTTCAGCTTTGTGTTTTTTAAATTAAAGTAATGAGCAAATGAATAGGTGACTAATTTGAACAAGCATCAAATGGATTAAAGTAGTCTTTAATTTGAAGAAATCTAAAGTCAGCATGGAATAATGACTAATTGGCATATCATGGTCTCTAATTGACATATAACAGTCACTTAAGAACCTAAAACTTACTGATAAACATAACTTGTAATTAGAACCTAAAGTTGAGTACCACTCAGCATAATTGTGCAAAGTAACAACCCAGTGGTAATTGTTTTGTTTGTACTTCTACTAATTACATAAAGTTCTACTTCTGTTCAAAACTAATTAATCATCACTGTTAGTAACCAAATCAGTTTTTGTTCAAACTACTTTCTTGGAGAGGATCTAGTTATTGGTTCGGATTCCTTCACGGGAGAGCTTTGCTTCGGGGGAGATGGATTTTGCAGCTTTTGTAGAACTACAGTGGCTGTGTTGGGTATATCTTGGTGTCTTTTCGATCTCCTGCAAAACGCTTGATTAGCTTCATCTGCTTGCTTGGTGGGAATTTGAGGTTGTTGTTTTTGTGGCTGTGGAATCAGATTATACAGCAAATTCATTTAAAGTGAAAACCAAATGATTCAAAATGCTTACAGAAAAAATAAAGTGGCTACCAAAGAACTTAAACTGGTCACATAAGGAAGTAAACTAGTTACTTGATGAAATAAATTGCCAGAAAATTAAGCATCTTTCAAATAACAAGGACCCAAATGACAATTCATTAGGAGAGCAATATGTTGCAATGAGAACTTGTTTAGCCTTATAGAAGAATTAGGAAAGCAGTAAGTAATTGAATTTGAAACTTCTCACTGAACGGATGGAGAATTGAGTTAAAGTGGTCACAAATAAACCTAAACTGGTTACTAAATGAGTTAAAGTGGATACTTAATGCCTGTAACAGTTTCAGTTTCATTTGTAGTCTTGTTAGTGTCCACATATTATAAAGGACTCTCAAATATGATAATAAGAAAGTAATCAACAATCAAGTTATAGTGGATACTAAATTATTATTTTTTTTAAGGGAAAAAGTGAACTTAACATTGAATAAAAGAGTCACAAATATCCGAAGCTACAGCATCAGCTATGAAATCTGGACAACTCCCTACCCAACACCGCTCCCCCATCTCTAACGGAGAAGACTTGGCAAGAAGATGAGCCACAACATTACCCTCCCTCCTAACATGACTCCAACTAACAGAATGAAAAACAGAACTCAAACTAAAGATATCATTACAAACTAATGCCAAAGAAGAGAGATTAGCTACCCCTCTATATAAATAATTAATCACACCTAGACAATCACAACTACTGTACTACAAGGATTCTAACATTCACAATGTTCCTATACTAGCATATATCATTTCTAACACCTCAATCTCCAGCTTAAGCATCAGCAATACACATGACAGTAAAAGAAAACACTAAACCATAAAAATACAAACAAACAGCAACAACAAACAATTGAATTGAACAATAAAAAAACTCAGGCACAATACCTGTTGGTTGTGCTCCCACCACCAAATCATCAAAGCTAGACATCCCCTTACCAGCTCCTTTCGAACCGTCCACCGACCTCGATGATTGATTTTCCTTCTTCCCCAACCCCCCCAAAAGATCATCAAATGCATCAACCTTCTTTGCAGAAGAAGAAGATGAGGATGAAAAGATATCCTCATACTTAGCAGAGCTAGGCCCGTCTTCATCGTAAACCGACTTATCCCAGCTTGCATTCTCCTGCTGCACGCCTGCTGCTATCACAACCCCCATCATCATCTCTGATAACCACCCCTAAGCTCACCACCCCCTCCCGACGGAAAGCCGCATCACAATTTATCTTCACCACACCTAGTGAAGGAGGTACCCACGTTGTAGGAGGATGTGGCAGCTCCGTCTCATTCTTTTCATTCGCCTTCAAAAACGCCTCGTAGTATGTTAAAACCCCCGCCACAACTTCACTATAGCATTTTGTCGATCCTCGGAAAATAAGTTCATTCCTCACCTTCAACACTCCCCAGCACACCATGGCTATTTTACACAGCTCCTCCTCACTCACAGACATACTTAATTTGCACCACAACTCCACAAATGAGCCCAATTTGCGGTCACCTATACACGCCTCAGCCAAATCCAACTCCTCCCACACCACCTGCGCCTTTTGACAGTAAACAAGGGCATGTAATTCATCCTCCACATGTCCATCCTCCACATGTCCATCACAACCACTACATTCTTCACTCAAGCTTTGCAAACGGACAACTAGACCCTTGCAGTGATCACAAATAGACAAAAACTTAATGCCAAAACTGATCACCAATCAAGTTTAGGTTAAATGACTTAAAGTGATTCCAAAATGACTTAAAGTGGTCACCAATCAAGTTATAGTAGCTACTAATGTATCTAAATGCAAGTTTTGTTTACATTTTATGAAAATGCAAGTTTTTGATATTATTTCACTACTATCTCAAATGAGTATTTTGTATTCCTCTCACTCGATCTCAGATGTTCTGTTTAGAAAATGTATACGATATTCTTAAGCTTGGTAAATAATAATTTCTTCTGTTAATTCCACAAAAAAGATGTGGAAAACCTCAACTACAATTGAAAAACAGGACAATCTACACAATTTGCAGAATAAAACAATCAGAATATCGGTAAATTCAAAACAATTCAGCAAAAAAGAGGACGATTGAACACAAATCATCAAAATAATTAATCCTGCTGCAAAATTCCACTGGAAGTTGCAAGAAACAACAAGAATCAATGAAAAATGGCAAGAGAACACAACATTGCTAACGTAGGGCTTGGAATTTCCACATAAATCACAAAAAGAACATTCAATGATCGCAAATAATCCAGAATACAAAGGAAATTAAGCATCAAAATTAGAAAAAATCACCTTTAGTAGACAATGTTAATTGATCAAGGCTAGAATCAATGATTTTCTCCATAGTTTTACCACCACGATCATCCGGCAAAACAGTCTGAAGCGTCGCTTTTTCGAAACTGCGGCCATTGCAAGAGATTTGGAAGCTCGTTTTTTCTCTCTCCACCGTAGAATTTGGTACTCCTCCCCATGATCTCGACTTTTCTCTCTCCTCCCCTGAGCCTTGTACAAAACAATCAATATGGCTGTGTTTTTTTTTTAATTTGTAATATGGGCTGATTAGCTCATATTGTTTGGGCTTGGGCTTGTCTAATTAGGCAGTCTCTTGCAAGACGAGCTGAATTTCCTATCCTCTCATAGGCAACAAATCATCATTTGCAATAATTTACAATTTAACAGCTAAGAATCAAATCAATGAAATTTACTAGCCTCTCATATGCAACAAATCATCAATTGCAATAATTTTCAATTTAACAGCAACAAATTGAGATTGGACTTAACAATTCATATGCAAAATATTCTCTTGATAAGTTCTTTCTAAGCGGGAAAAAAAAGCGAGGATAATCCTCTTAAATAGGATCATTACTAATTCAACCTTAAACATAGAAGCTTGTTTTATAGAAGTAGTAAATAAAAGTACTGTCTATTGCAATAATATTAGTCTTAGCAGATCAATGATTTTCTTCTTAATCATCTTTATTGAGACCACGAATTTTGGAGTAAAAATCCCAGTGAGGATGAAGTGGTCCTATAGCAGGTTGTCCAAATGGGTGTTCTTTCACATAGGATGGAACATCTTCAGCATTTGCTAAACCTTCCAAATATACTCCAAGTTCTTCTTTTGGATCTGTTTATGCAATTTAATAGAAATTACTTTATCAGTAATCCAACAAAAATCAAATGTAATATAACTCTTTATGTTTTATTCCATACCTAGAGCATTGTCATTGACATCGTTTGGATCATACGAGTCAGGATAAATTCCAGTGTGTGGCTGGTCAATTTTCCCCGCGAAAACAAAAGAAAGAAAAGGATTATACTCACTACTACTAGACTATGTACTATGTAAATGATTGTGTGTTTCGGAAATGAAAACGTTTTGAACACGAAAAAACCTCAGTTTCCAAATTTGGAAACGGAAAAGTTACAAGAACAAGGAAAATTTTTGGTTCATAAGAAATGATTGAAACATATATGATTAGAAACTTTACCGGATTAAGAAGGCCTTTGTAAGGCCATCATCTATGAGCAAAGTGTTTGATTCAGAAAAACGCGCTCCACGGCTAGAGTTGGCAAGACTAGACCAAAGTTTACTCAACTCCTTGAAGAACAAAGGCTTCTTTTTGTTCTCTAGAGACTTCAATCCAGAGTTATCACATTGATCTTGGTCCTATTAAACATTTCATTGAATTATATAACTTCATACCAAAAAAACACTGCCATTACAAAGTTGATCATAATATTGTCAGATGAGAATTTTCTATAAACCTTTTCTGCATTTCTGAGAGGAGAATTTACTACTAACACTGTTACTTTTTTTTTATCTTAACATGGATTTTGGTAATTATTACATAAAGTCAAATTAGAGAATTCAGGCACTTCAACATATATTAGTACTCACCCAGATAAATAAGAACCTGGTCTTAAATCCTTTGAAAGCACAATCCATGACAGCATCAACGTTATGCCTGATATAATATAAATACACAGAAGCATAAAATTAATGATATATATTATGCATGCATGTATGATGGATCATTTGAAGTATAGCAAGTTTCTTGTCAGATTGTCTAAGCATGTAGTCAGACCAGATATTAGCTACATAAGAAAACTAAAAGTTAAGCAACATTACGTACAAGAAGTGTCATGTGTTTCTTTTGACAAAACGTTTGGGTAGACCTGGTTCATAATAAATTAATGTGCACCCAAATTGGATTTATCACACAAAAACTAACTATATTAGAAAAAAAAATTGATTATATCATACAAAAACAAACTATATCAGAAAATTAACTATATCATACAAAAATAAGACTACATAAAAGGTGATTGTATCATACGAAAACTGACTATATCAAACAAAAACTGACTATATCAAATGATAAGTGATAACTGACTATATCATATAGTTTTCGGTGCACAATAAGTTATTGTGAACTCGGTCTATTTAAGTTTTTTTTTTTTGCTCTTTTGATACCTGGTAACCTTTATGTATTTTAATTTTTTCTAAAAAATCGTGTTTAAGCATACAAGAATTTGTGCGTTTTAACATAACATTATAAACAAAACCCAAATTAGTAAACCTTACTCTTGTGCAGAAGACCATATACCAACTTCAAATCTATCCAGACAGAACTTAATAAACTCATCAAGGAAAGGTCTCTTATAAACTGCAAAGACAAGACAACAGAAAACATAAGATGAAGATACTTATAAGTTATACTACGCAATAAGTAATAAGTACATACTAAAATGAGATTATTCATTGTAAAATTCCATCTTAAGAAAAAGATTAACCAAATCTGTTGCCATTATAAACTCCATCAGGACAGCGATTAACAGGAATACTAGACATGTCGAGTTTATGAGCTCGGTGAAGAAGCAGACCATTGAGGCTAAAAACAAGCAGTTTGTTCTTTTTAGGACCCAAGTTAAGCTTCTCTATTGCAAGCTTAAGCTCATCATCATCATCATCATCATCATCAGTAGCACTGTAAGACTCGTTATCACTGTCATCATTGTACCGATAGTAGTCATACTCATAAGAGGAGTCAGATGCCATAATTTTGATTAGTAAAGGGTATGTGCTAAAAGATTATGGTTTCTTACACTATTTTTAGTTTGCTGATCATGTTTTATATATATAGGATGGATGGATGGATAACTATTAGATCAGTAGTTATTAACTTATTATACAATTGTTTTGGAAAATAGATCAATTAGTATTGGAATTGGGAGAGATTATGGAATTTAAATGGCGCGACTTTGTAGCTACTCCTAGTAAATTGGTTTAGAAATCTTTAATTACATATTGACTGACTATTGTATGCATGACATATTGACATGCGGTGATGCGGGCGTTTTAGCTTCTAGGGAACATGCATCGCCAATCACATTTATATCTGTATGTACAAAGAATTTATTCGAAAATGAAGCATTAGAATATCGTACCTCAATCAATTAAAGAAAATTTGTAAATGTAATTAGTGTGAAAATGAAAGGTAGTAAGTCTATTTTGTTCACCTTATTTTCGGTCCTTATTAGAAAAAAATAAGTTCGATAAGTTCAAATAAGGTTAATAAGGACTAATAAGATCTAATAAGTTCAAATAAGTTCAGTTCAATAGAAATGAGGTTTGACACTCTCACAAAATAAGGTCTATTAAGTTCAAATAAGTTTAGAAAAGTTCAGATAAGTTAAGGTCTAATAAGTTAAAATAAGTTCAGTTAAATGCAGATAAGCAAAAATAACTTGAATAGAACATACCCATTGTAAGTTTGTAGTAGAAATTATGACATCAAATAAAGCAAGCAATATTAACTTCAATATCATCATTATCACCATCAATAAAAAATGTATATGATTAATTAATTGCAGGTGAGAGTCTTCTAAAAAATTGAAATTCAAAATTAGGATAATTTTTTTTCGGGCCCCCTACTGGGGACCCCATGGTAAGATGAAGAGCCATGCCAAACCGGAAGTTCTCGCATGTTAACCCGACGGGTTTGCGGGCATACACTTTGAGAGTGACGGAACGTCATAATATTATAGAAACAACGGTTTTTTCACCATATACCCCTGACAATTTTTTTTGTGCACCATATACCCTTTCGACTTTTGAAATTCACCATATACCCCTCACGTTTGAAAAAATACATTAACTTACCCTTAATGACTAACGGAGTTAAACTCCGTTAGTCATTAACCCCTAATCCCCCCTCTAACCCTAATTAACTAACCTAAATCTACCCCTAACCCTAACCCTAACCCTAACCCTAACCCCTAATCAAATACCCTAACCCTAACCACCCAACCACCACCCCTCCCCCACCCCCACCACATCCCTTCCCCTCACCACTCCCATGACCCCTCCCCCTCCCCCACCACTCCCTCGCAACCCCCTCCCCCCTCATTTTCTCTCTTCCCCACGCCCTTCTTCTTTTCCACCTCTTCGTGCTTGGGTGTGGTGAAGCCAACTCCACCTTCCTTTCCCGCCTGGTTCTAGGGTGGTGCGGTGGGGTAAGGTGGTGAGGTGGTGCGCGGTGGGAGTGGGTGGGGTGGGCTGGGTAAGGGGGTGGTGGGGGGTGGAGGGGGGGTGGGGGTGTTAGGTGTTAGGTGTTAGGGTTAGGGTATTAGGGTTAGGGTTAGGGTTAGGATTAGGGGTAGATTTAGGTTAGCTAATTAGGTTAGATGGGGGATTATGGGTTAATGACTAACGGAGTTTAACGCCGTTAGTCATTAAGGGTAAGTGGATGTATTTTTTCAAACGTGAGGGGTATATGGTGAATTTGGAAAGTTGAAAGGATATATGGTGCAAAAAAAAAATTGTCAAGAGTATATGGTGAAAAAACCGTAGAAACAATAGTATAGATTATTGTCACTAGTTTAGCATAAGTACTACTCTTTCCATCTTGGTTAGTAATTTCAACATTCCTTTTTGGCGCAATTTAGAAGGTAAATCTAAGTGCACAATTGCCAATGCTCATCGTGCACCCTGTTCTTTGAATTTAAACTATGTGTTTTTTTATTCTATATTCTTCTCATTATGACTTATGTTCTTTTGAACATGACTCAATACATAAAGGAACGTGAATCTATTTATCTCCCAGTACATGCTACATACAACAAGAACATGACTTAATATGAAAAAGAACATGAATTTGTTTGATAAGAAAAAATAAGTAAAAAATTTAAATTAGAAAAAGGTTGATATAATAAGAACATGCTAGTTTAATTAGAACATGACATTAGTGATATATTTTTTCAAATGTAAATTTGAAAAATATATATTCTTTGATGAATGAAGACATGCTTTTTTATTTTAATCTTTATGGTTTCGGTTTTTTCACCATATACCCCTGATAAATTTTTTTTTGCACCGTATACCCTCGCAAGTTTCCAAATTCACCATATACCCTCCACTTTTCAAAGAATACATCAAACTACCCTTTTGACTAACGGTGTTAGACTTCTGTTAGTCATTAACCCCTAATCCCCCCTATTCCTAATTAACTAACCTAAACCTAAGCCAAACCCTAACCCTAACCACCTAATCTAATACCCTAACCCTAACCCTAACCCCAACCCTAACCCTAACCACCCCCTCCCCCACCCCTTACCCCGCCCCCCACCACCCCTTACCCCCCGGCCGAGAGCCCGCCCCCCACTTGCCCTACCACCCCTTACCCCACATCACCCCCACTGCCCCACCACCCCTTACCCCCCCGCCCGCCCCCGCAACCCCTTCCCCAATCGGACCGACCCCTCCCCCATGACCCCCTCCCCCTTCCCCCGTCGCGCAATCCCCACCCCTTTCCCCCCCTCTCCAAATCTAAGCGATTCTCTCTTCAATTATGATTTGGTCTTGATTCATTTTTGAGTTTTTTTGAATTTAGGGGGTGCGACGGTTGCGGGTGAAGGGGGGTGGGTGTTGCGCGAGGCGCGGGGAAGGGGAGGGGAGGGGGGTTGCGCGATTCATTAAGGGGAAGGGGAGGGGGCTGCGGGGGAGGGGTTTGCGGGGTCGATGGGGGGGAGGGGTTGCGGGGGCTCGCGGGCTGGTGGGGTGAGGGGTGGTGGGGGGAGGGGGGGTACGTGGTTGGTGGGGTAAAGGGTGGGGGAGGGGGTGGTTAAGGTTAGGATATTAGATTAGGTGGTTAGGGTTAGGGTATTAGGGTTAGGGTTAGGGGTAGATTTAGGTTAGTCAATTAGGGTTAGAGGGGGGATTAGGGGTTAATGACTAACGGAGTTTAACGCCGTTAGTCGTTAAGGATAAGTGGATATGCATTTTTTCAAAAGTGAGGGGTATATGGTGAATTTCAAAAGTCGAAAGGGTATATGGTGCAAAAAAAAATTTGTCAGAGGTATATGGTGAAAAAACCGTTAAGGTTTTTATATAGAAAAATTGCAAAAGAAAATTCACGTTATTTTAAATTAACGACATGTTCTTTCGGATGCACAAGACTGATGCATAAACCACGCTTTGGTGAAGCATGAAGCTGCTTCACCAGTATAGCAGGAAGGTTTCTTTTTGCTAGAATTTTCTAGCATTCCTCTTTCCTTCAAATGAACTGCTATAGCCTATAACAAAGGCCATTCTACAAATTTAGCTCAACCCAAAACTAGTAATATGATGACTGATGAGTGAGCAGAAATTGCAGCTCAGTCTCCCAATTATCAGGCAAGCCAACACCACCTAACCACCCTAAATTCACCTTCACATATCCCGAGAATAAGAACATGCTAAAAGAAAAGAAAATAAACAAAGAGAAATGGTATAATTTTCTGTGACAGAGATACAAACAGGATCACGGTATAAATTTGATAACCAAAGCACTCTTTCAAACACCAGAATTTGCAGTCCACAAGAAGATTCTACAAGCCACTCAAATATATTTGATGACTCTTTCGAGGGAGCAAGAATACTAGGAACCAATAAATTTGAGCACCGAACAACACTAGATGAGATGAATCCTCCCAAGATAAGAAAGAAACTTGGTAGTCCAGATCTATTTTGGCCTAAATCTTCATTAACAAAGGCTGACACTGCATCACAGAAAGTTACTTGGAGCAGAGAAGAACACCAAAGTACTTAAAAGGAAGTACTCCTCTAGTTAGTTGGAATTCAGTCAAAATAGACAATTGAATGGCACTAAGAACTCCACAAAATGAATAGAGCTCGTTGTTTGATTTCCGTTCAACCCAGGTGCACTAGAAAATAGATGAAAAGTTCCCTTTATTACAGAAGGCACATCTCCACAACCAAATAGCAACAAGTCATCAGCAAAGAAGACGTGAGTTCTAAAGTCTGTTCATCTTTAAGAGAGAGCATACACCTGTCGAGATAATCCATGCATAAAACTAGAAGATAAGGAGAAATAGGAGACCTTGCATTGATCACTTTTTACCATGAAAAGGAACAGTAGGCTCTTAATTAGCATTGGAAACATAATAGAGAATTGAAAAGCAAGCCATTACCGACTGAACAAACTGAAAAGAAAAGCAAAGAGCAAGCATAAGATGTTCAATAAATGTCCATTGAACTGACTCACAAGCCTTGCGGAGATCAATTTTCAACATGCATTTAGGAGAGGTATATCTTCTACCATATCCTTTAACCCGTTTATGGCTCAAGATAAAATAGTCAAAAATCACTCTACCCTTCACAAAAGCTGATTGGCTTTCACAAACCACAAGCACTGCTTGCATTCTCTTGGTGAGGCTTTTGATTATTGTATCATATGAGACATTAGTAATAAATGGGATGACATTCTTTAACAGAAGAGGCATGAGGAACCTTAGGAATCAAAGTCACATAGGGCATTTGAGTTGCTTTAGTATGGTAGATAACTAGTCTTATTGAAGTTCCAAGTTCTCTTATAGAAATGCACATTAGAAAGATAAATACCTGAAGCCTTCAGGGAGTCCATGCTGAATAAAGCAGCTTCAACCTCTCGAGAAGAAAAAGGTTGACATAAAGTCAATTTTGTTGCATATGAGAAAGAACAGGCTCCCTGTCAACAATATTTTGGTCAACCATGGAAAATTTCTTGCATTACATCAGATAGCGACAGCCAGAGTAAAACTAATTTGAAATCTTTGTAAGTCAGATCATATATGATTGTTCTTATCATGTACAGAAAGTAAAAAATAAAAATGGACTGAACAACAAAATTTTCAAGCTACAAGGAGTAGCACTCTCTTTTCCCTTCTGACAAGCGGGTTCCCCTCTCAGCAGGAAAAGTGAAAAACCTCTGTCAGCCTGTGAGGAGAAAATTAGATCGACTCAGGTAAAGCTAAAAATCTCACATCAAAACATAACCTCATCCTGCAAGCAAGTACCTGACCAACAGAGTTTACAATCTCTAGGAAGCAGCAAATTTCAATTTGGTATAATTTTCATGAGCTCAATATCAAATAGGAGCGTCTTGTCTATGAGTCCTTGGTTTCTCAGCACAAAATCCAATGCCCTTTGCCCCTGTAGAAATAACTTCATCAATGTCACCTACATAAGAATTCAAAATTGCAATAGAACTATAAAAGCATTAGCATAACCAAAAACCAACACTACCGAGAATGTTGTTGGCCTAGGGCCTTTCTTGTTGTAGTCGTTATCAGGGTATCCCAATTCTGGGGGGTACTATAATCCTGCATTGTCAAAGAAACCCAACCATGAAATTACTGCACAGCGGAAAAACTGAGGCAACAGTTAATCATGGCTCATTTGTGATCATCAACCATAGATCTTTTGCGAGCATCCTAGGTGTCTGTCTGTAACCCATCTTTTGTTCGAAACTTCAAATCTTCCCCACATTTCTAAATGACAATGAAATGATGGAAGATAAAACTCATTTACTAAAATTTCAACTAGTCCTAGCATCATTTCAAGTCTTTATATTTGGCAGATTAAAATATGTTCATAGTATATTGATATCAGAAAACCACTTGGTAGGGGATAATAATAGTAGTAATAGAAATGCATTTTGTGTAGTTCTGTAAGAAAAGTCTCATATTAATGTCCATAATACCAAAACTTACATCCCCAAACATATGTTTTTCTCCATTAATTTCCGTTATCACAAAACAAGATTCCCAAGTGGTGATGGATGAGGGTAAAGTATCATTACCATGGATAATGACATGAAACTTTGCTTTCAAATTTACACAAAAAAGCATTACCATTGCTACCACTTATGACCACCTACCAAACGAGCCGTAAGTACATTTTGACTTCATAATTAACCTCCTAACAATTCTGAGTTGCTGGAAAGACTACCATACTTAGATCAGAAAAACGAATACCTTCTAATTCCACCCAAAGTCATGCCTGAGACAGCCTCCTCAAATGCAGGAATGACCTGCATGTTCAGAACAAGCATCAGCTTCCTCATGCACCTTTTAAGATCACCATGACATGGATGCTTAACTGAGTTGTACTATTATCCTCCATATCACTCATCAATAATCAATTACTCTGTTGAGCATTCTCCTTTCATTCTGAATATATTGTCATATTTTGTCAATTGTTTAAATTAAGATGATTACATCCACACTATAGAACTATGTAGCATGGGTACTTCTTCTAGGTAACGTACTCGTGCCCGTACCCGTGCCCGATACGATACGTATCCTGTATGGGTTTGCGTACCCATTCATAAAATTTAAAAATCTTGCCGTTTTCCGTCCCCGTACCCAAATCCAAACACGTACCCGTATCCGTCTCTGTGCAACCTAGCTATAGAAGCAGTGACATATTCAATAAACCCTCCCCACATTTACACATTGCTAAGGTTTATAGAGGTCTAGAACCTAACTCTCATCGGTTCGTTTGGTAAGTGGCAATAAAGAGAGGTGATGGTAATGACTAATGAGTTTCTCTTAACTTTGTATGGAAAGTCTCCTAACGATGCCCATGGTAATGCAACTTCATCCCCAAACATTTTTGTTCATAAATTCCCATTACCCTGCATAACTAATTAAGAACTGATGTTGAGAAATAATGAAAATGCATGATAAAAATTGATATTTGGGGGCCGAAAAGCATTACCATGAACATTAGCTAGAATTTTTTCCTTAAAATATTACACATAAATTTATTACCCTCACTGCCATTTATTATTACTTATCAAACATGCTTGTATATAGTCAAACCTAGTGAAAAAGGATTTTTTGAGAGAAACCTGTGATTTATGTAAAGTAGCACTCCTAATATTTCTTTCTTTTTTAAATAATATTTCAAACGACGGCACATTAGTGGTTATCTGGAGTATTCAGCAACTTTTTTATTAGAAAGACATGAATCAAGTGAACTGGAGGACGTTATGACTTCTGAATATATAAACAAAAAGGGAGGTCCGTCCATACATGACTATTCAATAAGGTACCAGCTCCTCACCTCATGGGATCCTATCTTGAATTTGAAGAAGTTCTTGTCATCTCCCTGCATATGAGAAAGCGACAAAGTCACAAATAGCTTGCTAAAAAACACAACAGTGCAATGTTTGGTTAGAACCCAATATGGTTATTAAGGACCAAAGGGTCGGAGTGGATGGTTTGCCGGTGAGGAGATTATATTGTAGATTAGATGGAAAAGTATCCATTTCCTGTTGGTTATACTTCTCAGAAGTACACCAACAACGCGATGATAATAAGATACCTTAATACGTGAAAAAGATGGAAAATCTTTGCGAACTTGTTTATTTTGTATTCCTACATGGATGGAATATGAGGAAATGGTTGTTACTTTTGTCAGGATATCGTTAAGGGGATATATTTTGCTAGATTTCAATCTTTCTTACATGAGTGGTATTTCGAGGATAAATCATACTTCCTTTTATTTTATTTGCTATGGAATGGAGAAGAGGAAGAAGATTATGGACGAGAGAAAAGGAAGAACATTCGGTATCTTGGCATGAATTCTGGGTGTATTTTTCTTTTTCTTTTATAAGAAAGCCTATAAAGTTGATTGTGTAACAGTTAATGATGGGATGGGAGTTAGAGATAGTGTCATTAAATTATTATTTTTTAAAATAAAATAAAATAAAGTTGATAAAGTTGAGTTTAATCGAAAATGATGATAAGGGAGCTAGAGATGGTGCAATAACTTTTAATTTTTTATTTATAAGTTCGGGTTTTTTTTTTTAGGGATTATACATAATTTATGGAGGACATCAAGTCCTCCTTCTTCCCTTATCTAATAGACACTAATTATTAAAGTTTGACAACAAAGAAATGGTTGCCTTATACTACTCCAGTTTACTTTTTAATTTACTCACTTCACTTTTGGGGGAGAAGCCAGGAGAAAATACAAAAGTATGAGAGAAGCGAAAAGGTGGAGAGAGAAATTGAAAAGTGAGATAGAGAAATTAAAAAGTGGGTTTAAATATTAAAATGTGGATGACATGGGTGGAAAAGAGGAGAAAATAGATGTGACATGTTATAAAAAATACAAAAAGTAACAGTGTGTAGATTAAAAAGAAGCAGTCAAAAGGAAAGTGTGTAGATTAAAAAGAAACGGAGGTAGTCTAATATAACTTAAAAGTGGAGTATATAATTCCAAAAGCGAGATAAAGGATCATCAAGAAAACTTGATATTAATAATCCAATCTACAATATTAATTTTTTGATATATAGAAAACTACATAAGTTCATTGCTCTTTTTGATAAATGAGAAAAATCACGCATTAAGTTTACCCCTTCATAATGATTTCTTAACTTATAGACATATTACAAATTCTTCACCAAAAAAACATATTACAAAATTAGAGTTAAACAAAACCTCATATAAGATCATTTTACAATAATTTATGGTAAGGCGGAGGCAATTGTTTGCCCTAAAAGGGCCACTTATATTAAAAGTGACCCTTTGAAGATATAAGGTGACATCTTTTCTAAAAAAAAGTAAACCCTTTAACTTAATAAACGATCCCTTTAAGATATATGGTGACCCTTTTATGACATAAAGTGAGGTGGTTTTATAATATTTTCATGCCAATCAATATATATAAATAAAGGAGGAACTTTTCGGGAGCATAGGGAGTTCCTCAAGATTTCAAGGCCATAAAGCGCGCCACGTAGGATTGTCACGTCATCAAATTTTATTTTTATCTTTTATAAAAATAGAGTTCTACATATATTTAAATACATAAAGGGAGTTTTGGATAGGGAGTAATTAGAGTTTCGTTTTAAATAAACAACCTAAATTATTATATTATGTAAATTGAATATAACTTTTGCTACCTAATTCAAAACATTATACTTCAAAATTGTTTACCATTGAAGAGTGCTTGAAATATGCTTCAAAATAAGATCTATTTAGGATATAGTTTTATAACTCATGAAAATATATTTAATTAGATGAATGGTAACGCATTATTTAGTCTTTCTTTTAGATAGATAAAATAATAGTTATAAGTACAATGTACTATATGTGATTATAGCATTTTATCATAGGTCTGATTTACAGGATTAAATTTATTATCTTTCAAAACCTCAACTTTACTCAAATGAACCAAAACAATTTAGTATTGAAAAAAAAATTATTAAGGAAACTTTATTATTACAACAAAAACTAAAATCTATGGCTATAAAGTTACGTATATATTAGAATTTTAGATGATGAAAAAATTAGAATTTGATTTTAAAAAATAACCTTAGAAATCAGGATATTATAGAGAGCTCCATCTAAGCATGGCATCTCATTCTTTTTAATTTTTTTTTCCAAAAAATAGTGTCCAACATATATATAAATACATATAAGGTGTTTTGGATAAGTGAAGATTACAGACTGATTTTAGATAAACAACCTAAATTATTATAATATATAAATTGAATATAACTTTTGCTATAAATTCGCAATATTATACTTTTTTTTTACCATTGGAGAGTGCTCGAAATATGGTTTGAAATTAGTTCCATATACAATATAGTTTTACAACTTATGAAAAATTATTTATTTAGATGAACAATAACATATTATTTATTATTTATTTTATATACATATAAAAATAGCTATAAAAATAAATAGCGTATCATATGTGATAATAGCAATTATATCTTTCAAAATCATACTTTTAAAAATCGAGTTATATAAAGATAAAAAATACATATCTATAACTTTGAACCTGTAGCATACCATGGTGGCATTACATGAAGAATAAAATGAAAGTTTGTCAACAACATTACAGAGATATTATGTAATTGTCTAATTATTTTATTCCTATATTATTTAGTAAAAAACTTATATGGACTTGGTCCACACTAAGTTAGTGTGGACCTAATGCTAATTCATGTGATTTATGAAAAAAAAAGGATCACTCTATAAAAAAATATATATAAAAGATGAATAGATATAAATTATGAAGTTTGACTATGAAAAAAAAAGGTTACTATGTCACATAGTGAAAATTTCATCATGATAAACTAATGTGAGAAAGAGTTACTATATTAAAAATAATCATTTATGGTAGATAAGAATCGTATAGTGTAACTTAAAATTTGAAAAGGTTACTATATGTAACTAAAGGGTCACTATGTTAAATAAGTGGTTTTGGTCCACAATAATATTATTGTGGACCAGGTCCACGCAAGACTAACTCTATTATTTATCGTATACATAATAATTTATGTTTGTCTTTTCCATATATCTATATGTCAGATCTTATTATTTTCTTCATGAACTTAATTCTACTAAAACTAATTAGGAAATCAAGATCCGCGTTTCTAGACTATTTGAGGTCACGGATTGCAAAAAACGAGAAAGTTTGATATGATCATGATGGATGAAGAGGTATTTTTTTATCTTAAATAGTATTTTTGATTATTAGTAGAGTTTAGTTTTATATTTAATTAATTTTATTCATAATACCATCATTATGGTCTTCTTTTTTTTATAGTGATTATGTGCCATTAAAAGTTAAAGTTGTGACTGACACTCATGTTTTACTCTATTCTTTCTTTCATGCATCTATTAATTAAGTACCCTACTTTCGTCAACTATCATTTGGGTATTCTTCATGTTAAAATTGTGTTAGCTATTGTTAGTCATACCAATTATAGGGATACCATTTAATAATAGACTTGGCTACAATATTCAGTTGAATATTAAAAATTATATAATTTATATATCGCAATAACAAATTTAAAAATTAGAATATAATGACAAATTATTTCTTCGCTATTTTTCTACTGCAGCAATGGGGTTTAGCATGGTTTTTAAGGAAATGAAAAAAATGGGTAGTTTAGCATAGAGGTACCCCTTTAATTAACAAAAGCAAGGGATAAGTAAATCCTTAATAAAGTAAAACGCAACTTTATGAGGTAATTTGAGTAATTAATGATGGTTTCATTAACATAAAGTAAAGACAATATTGTCAAATATAGTTGCTTATTTTACGAAAAGTGGTGTGGTCCCAATAGATGAAACTACCCAAAGTGGTGATTATTGCAATAGAAAAAGAATGGAGAAAGTATGTAAATAAAATGGTGTTGAAAAATCTCATTTCATAGCAACACAAAATCAAGAATGTTAACAAAAAATTAGCAAAAAAAATATAAAAAACAAATATTTCCTCCGTTCCATAATAAGTGAAACATAGGGATTGGGCACAAGATTTAATAAACATCACTTTCAAAAGCCAAAAAGTCATAAAATACCCTTCACATTATCAAAAGGAGGAGAGAGAAAAACAACACAAGTTTGTGATGGATATATTGTAATTTTGTCACTTTCTTTTTTCCATTTAAGGTATGTTTCACTTATTTTGAAATGTTCTAAAATAGTAAGTGTTTCACTTATTATGGAACGGAGGAAGTATAAAAAAAATTAGCTTCAAAACTAGTCTTATCTATGGATGAAAAATTTGCTAATCAAATGCGCAATGCATGTTGATGGCTCTAAGCTTGAGCGCAAGTCCGCAACATGTGAAATGTTCATTCTAAAGACTAAACACGTGACCCCAAAATGAGATTAAGGTCAATGCCCTTATTTTGATTAAACGCTATTAATACTTATCGTTAAGAGGGTTAATTGCGTTGTTGACATAATTTTTCAATTTGTACATTATCAATAGACAATGTTAGTTTATTTGGTTTATATAATTCAAAAACTTATATGCATGTTTATGTTACCTTCATCTCGTCCATTTTGACGTGAGTATAGACATTGTTGATATCCTTTGTGACCCCTTAAAGGGTGCATACTTTTTTTAAATTGCTCTTCATTTTTCTTTAAATAAAATATCACGAAGAGTGTAATTTATACTTCTTGTATTCTTTTTAATTGCAGCATATTTTTTTCATAGACTCCGATGCAAATTTTGATCATTAATATCATTAGTTACATATTTATGTTTAAAAAATATGTATTGAGTTTAATCTAATAATATATCACTTGATAATTAATATCGGCTACATTTGAATATATAGACGGTCAAAGTTTGTCAAAGTTAATCGCAAAAAGATACTTCCTCCGTTCTTTTTCTATTGACACAATGGGATTTCTACACTGTTCACTCACCACCCTTTAACTATCTATTGTAATTTTTACGTAAGGAAAAATATAGTCATGTGGAGTCTTGTTAGATTCGTTTCGATCTATACTTTCAAAATATCAAATTTGTATAATTTTTACTAAAAACTAATTAAAGATATTTATTGTTGAACTTGTGCATTGACAAGCGTAAAACTCAATTGTTGCAATAGAAAAAAAAACAGAGGAAGTATGTTGCAATTAAAAAAGAACAATAAAAATATTAAATAGTTGTCTTTAGATTGATGATGTGGAACAAAAAAGATCCACCACTTCTACTTAATGGGTCCTTTTCAAATACTTAATAAAATTGAGTTATTTGGCGTATTTAATGTTCTTTTTTCTAAAAAGATTGTCTTGTTTGACTTTACGTCAGCAACGTCACGTCATCTTATATAGGTAATGATTGGACAATTTCTTAAAACATTTTACAGAAGGTGGAGTAGATCTTTATAATATTGCACTGGAAGGTGATACTTGAAAATTGATACAAAAGAGGTAACAAATCACTTTTAGTACTGAGGGACCCATATCTCTATATATTAAATCTTGTCAACTTTAATAATTCATCAACTCTTTCATGTCATAAAAGTTAAGATACTTCTATAGTTTAAGATAACTTTGACCATTAATTTCTCAACATACGATATCAACATATCTATTATTTATAATAATTTCTTCCAAATATTATAAAAGTAAAATTAAATAGCAGACAACTACTCAATAGTTCCAAAAAAGGACAGCAAAATCAGACGAAAAGCGAAATAAAATAAGACACACACTGACACACACCAACATCAACATTGCTAATGAGTACGCAGTACGCACACACACCAACATCAACATTGCTAATGAGTATACACAGACACCAACATCAACATTACCCATGCCTCTAAAGAGGCTCCCGTAGTCCCCCCCTGTGAAACAACAAGTATGACCTTTTATGAAACAATCTTCTAAAACGTCACTGTAAATAAGAAGCGAAGCAGTTTCACGAGCCATTTTATTTTGAGTCTATTATAATCCAAATGGGAATGTATTATTATATTTGACAACCGTAGAAACAGATGGATACACACACATGCATGGCACACGTCTGTATGTGTGTGCGTAGAAAGAATTAGGGTGCATTGACTTCACCGGAATTCGCTGAACTTATCTAAGATTATTGGAGATTATCAAAAACTAATTGGAGCTTATATTTAGAACTTATTGTAACGTGTCTGGCTCTTCATGAACTTATTAGAACTAATATGAACTCATTAAACTAATATGAAGTTATTTTCTTGAAACTTATTCTTTTTAAGGTGAAGAGAACGCATCCTTATCAAGCAATGCTTGTGTTTCTATAAGTGCTAAGTGCTTCCTCTTAGACACTATAGAAGTGGAAATGCATTATGTATGGAAGAGCCAGAAGAAGTTTGTCACGTTTCGGAAACTTAACTATCTGCAAACTCAGAGCGGGAAGAAGCCGCCGCAGCAACTGGAGGAGCAACCAGGAAGGAAACCGCATTTGGGAGACTCGCAGCAACTGATCCAACCAATGATGATAATAAGACTTGCCTTCGATTGATCAATTCTACTCTTTTATCACTGCTATCCACTTCACTTCTACCTACCTCCCCAACATAATTATTGGAAAACAAAATATAAACATTTCATCAAAATGCACATAGAATATATGAAGTGTGGACACTAGATGCATGCAAAAAGAAACACAAATGCCATTTCTTTCTATAAATTATCAAAAAATATACAAAGAAAAATTTCATGAAGCATAAAAGATAAAACTTACAAGTTAAATTGAGGGAGCCAAACAAGGAGTTACAACTAAATCTCCTCTGCCATTTCTGAAAGATTCTCAAAGAGGAGGCAAATTAGCACAGCTTAACAAGAAACAATAGGAAACCATTAAAATTGAAAACTGATAATTGATAATTGGAGCCAGAAGTTCACCATGTGAATGCGTGCAAGAGAAAGGGAGAGAGGAACAGGAAAAGGTTATTTCAGTTCAAGGAAGCACTTTGCAGCCATTGCAAGACAAATCATCTAAGGACTAAGAGTAAATTCTCATAGTACTTCAAAATAGGGTCTTTAAATGGAATATTATAATGAATTATTTAATAATAATTTAAAGAAGTGAAATAAAGTCTTTTTAGCTGACGCATGAAGGAAAAATAGTCACAATGGTTCTAGATCACTACACTTCATACAATTTACATTAACATTTTACTCTTATAGAGATGTCCACTTTAATATGTATCGATATAATGTAATGTTACAAACATAATTTCTCAATATTCGGATTTTGATTTAACATTTCTATGTTTGTGGTTTTTGAGAATCAATGTTTTCCTATTGTGGTTTATATTCCCATTTGGTTGCTACATAGGTACCAAACTACCTACTATCTAGGACCAAAAAGAACTTGACTAGACATGAGAAATACCATGTTCAAGCATGAGCATCAAGCAAAGAGTACAGAAAAGAGCACAATATGTCCTCGGAGCAGCAAACGTAGAATGATCATCAACCAAAATCCACTGAATCCATTAACCGTCAACTAACTAATGGTTAAAAGCCCCAATCCCATTTCTACCCCGCAGAAAATCACTTTTTAAAATGGATCCCAAGAAGATTTTGCATTCCGCTCTAACCAGAGAATTCTTCTTCTCCTAGCCCTTTTAGAGCCCACAAAAAGAACTTACAGCAGCTCCAAACAAACAAGGGAAAACCTAGGGACTCCCCAGACCCCATGCACAGCCAAAAACCTCCCCAGATATTACATGCCATCTCCAATGAAGGAAGACATGCAAGTAAGACTTGCAAATGGCACGGCACAACACGTCATATCCGGTAAAATTTGCATCCTGAATCTTCTCCTTTGGAGATATGAGCCTATCATTAGTGCTAACTCTACCCGACGCCACAATCCACACAAAATATCTCACCTTAAGAGGATTCCTAGCTTTTCAAATAAAAGACCAACGTGGAAAATAGGGCATTTTATAGGCAAAGATAAGCAAAACCAAAAAGGACTTGCAAGAAAAGCCTCCCTAAAAAAATCACTCACCTAACTAATAGAATCCCCCACCTTTAAATTGAGTAGACGGATATAAAGGGCAGCTTGACCAAATGTATTAATTTACCCCCAACACACAATAAAGAATAAAAGAAAAAGTTAAGAAAAGTAGAGGACCTTTCTAGCAACAGCAGCAAGGGAAGAGACTTTTTGTTCATTGCAGGAGCCAGGAGGAGTTGCAGTGGCGCCACTTCTGCACTTGCGGCAGCTGAGCTTGTAATCCGCATAGTAGGGAGATGAACAAGGTTTAGAGGAATTGAAAATGGAGGAATGTGAATTTGGTTCAATGAAGTATCCTGGAGCTAGTGAAGCCAGTGCCATTGCAGGACAGGAAAGATAAAAAATTAGCGGTTAGTGTGTTCTCTTAACTCCACGCTTCTCACTTGAAATTTCCTGTTAGGAAAAGTCCAAAATTATATCTGTGAGATGTGAAACTAACAAATCAAAGTGTAACTATGAGAAACGCGTGTAAATTAAAATGTATCACGTATAACTGTTGAGTGTTAAAGATGTCATACACATTTAACCAAACATGGGTTTACTTAGCCAAACATGGATCTAAGATTCTAAGAAAGGAATAGCACAATGTCACCATAGTATTGAAGAATAAAGATAGCAATAATAACAATATATTCATAAACTATTAAATTTAAATAAGTCATCAAAAATTCTCAACAACACAGCATGTTGCCACATTTTTTTAAAAACAAACCAAAATCTAATATGGCAATATCCATACCAGAACTAACCAGGTTACCAGTAGAACAAATAATCAATCATTATTTATATCAATTAGTTTTTCAGCCATGTCCCAAAATTATAACAATGGAAGAAGCGATCTATTTTAAACTACAACCATATTTTCCTACAAAAAAAACTAAAGTACAGTTATCATCTCACGAAGCCATAATCAATTTCAATTATCGCTAATTTCACATTTCATAATTTCCCGATACGTCCATATATACATACCAAAAATCATCTATATATACACATGACACATCAATACAGTATATAGGAAATCCTCATAAGCAATTAATCTAATTACAGAATGAATGTAGCTATTTATAAAAGCTAATCTAACTGATTTCTCAATTTGGCGCCAAAACTAGTTATAACAAACTATCTACTGATGTGCTCCTCCCTTTCTTTTCAATTTCCACACTTTCCTTTTCGGTCTGTTTCTATTTAATCTATGCACGGTTGCTTTTTCTATTCTTGGTAACATGTCCTCTTCTTCCAACCACATCATCCACTTTTTTATATTTTAACCTACTTTTTAATTTATCTCTCACTTTTCAGTTTATCTCTCACATTTTCAGTTTCTCTCTCATACTTCTCGACTTCCTCATTGGTTCTCCACCACAAGGTGGAGTGGAGTGAGTAAATTAAAAAGAAATAGGGGGAGTTATAAACTAACTAACAGCAACATGAAAACACATCAATTATTTAATTAACTCAATTTTTGTTGACAAAGATATTATTGGAGACGTCTTAATCTTAAGTGATGAAAAATCAGAAGTGAAGAATTAGAAGAGAAATGATTAAATTAGAAAATTACTAATGAAGCCTTGAGAATGCTACTAGCTAGTCTGCGCCGTGCTCGTATTCGCAGACGGATTCCAAGCGGCCTCGCCTGCACCTCTAGCGATACCTACCGCCTGCTTCGCTTTAGACGCCGTGTCGTTGGAGGCCGAATTCGACTCCAGAGAAGTGCAAATTTTGAATTATCAATCAGAATTTGAAAAGCAATTCCTAGTTTTTCCGTTGCAAGACCGCCTGCGCTGTTGTAAATTGTAATGCGAGTGGAGGAGAGAGAGAGGAAGAGTGGGATGGGTGGCAGTGGAGAAAACTTGTCATAAGTAACGGCTTGGCTTGTTTTAGCCACTCGCCTACTAACCAACTAACCGGGGTAGGATGGTCTTTTCGCAAATTGAAGCTATAAATAATTAAATATATACTCTCTGTTGGAAATAGGTGAAACACTATCTCCTCTACGTGAGAGTTTTTTTAGAGAAGTTTTTTACTTATTTCAGAATAGATGAAATATATAGATGATTTATATTTTAGCTTTTAGGTCTTATTTTTTTACAAAATGACCCTTGTGTTTGATCTATGAGAGTGTTTGGTTGGAAAGAAATCATTAACCTCCAAAATTGTTTTTACAGTTTCCTTTGTTCGGTTCACAAAGGATGGAAAATAGTTTCCCCGTGGGTCTGTTTGGTTTGTCGGAAAACATATTCCAAGAAAAATACTTTCTGGTGGAAAACGCAAATGAATATTAGTTTTCCTTTGTTTGCTTTGATGGAAAACTATTAAGCTAAGAAGGGGGAAATAGAGATGTTAGGAATGAGAAAATGGAGGAAAATGGTATTCCTTCAAATTTTGGAGGAAAAATGTTCACAAAGGGATGGAAAACTCGTTTCCACCTTAATTTTCGTTTTTAAATCCCTTTTCCAACCAAACAATAGAAAATAGGGAAAATCCACTAGTGGAAAAAAAACGAAAGGACTGCGGTGCAAGGGCTGCGGTTAGCCCAAAAACCGGCCCTTCGTTCTTGGAGTGCGGTCGATGCAAAGCCAAAAAACCGCCTTTTAGTGAAGGGTTGCGGTTAGCCCAAAACCGCAACCCTATAAGTAATAAAGGGCTGCGTTTTGGGCTAACCGCAGCCCTTTATGGGCTTTTTTTTATTTTCAAAAGAAATTAGCAGGCTCAACTTAGGGTTCTCACAATCTCTTCTCTCACAAATCTCACGTACACAGCACCCTCCTCCCTTCTCTCTCACCCTCCTCCCTTCTATCTCACCCTCCTCCCACTCACCCTCCTCCCTTCTCCCTCCTTCCCTATCCGGCAGAACAGACCACGACGCAACTGCAGCAACATCAGGAAGGAGAACAAACCACGACGCAACGACGCAACAACCAACAACAACGAGACGACGACTCGAACGACGACGACCGCCGACCATTTTCGTCTTCCATTTTCAATTCCTCGCCGTAGGTCGAACTCCGCTCATCTCCGACTTGAACAACGAGTCGTCAATTCGCCAAGCAACGACAACAACACGTGAGAATTTTTCGTTTTTCAGATTTATAATTTCTTGATCTTTGTTTTGATTAATCTTCATGAAATTTCAGATCTATAATATCTTCTCTCTTTTGTATTTTCGTTCATAAATTGTATTTTCGTTCTTTCTTTTTTTCGTTCATTTTTTTACTGTAAATTTCGTTCGTAAATTGTATTTTCGTTCGTTTTTTTTACTGTAATTTCAGATCTACAATTATTTCTGGTTTTTTTGTATTTTCGTTCGTAAATTGTATATTCGTTCTTATTTTTTTTACTGTAAATTGTAATTTGATGTTCTTGTTGATTGTTAATATATAATTTCGTTTTGTTTGTTTTTTGACTGTAAGTTTCGACTGTTTATGTTGTTGATTTGTTTTTTTGATTTTCCCTGTTGTAAATTTCTTGATATATTTAGGAGTAAAAAAATGCATAAAAAAAATTTTTTTTTATATTTTTTTTTGGGTCAAAAGGGCTACTGTTTTGGTCAAAACCGCAGCCCTTTGTACAAAGAAGGGCTGCGTTTTACGCCCAAAACCGCAGCCCTTCCAATATGGAAGGGCTGCGTTTTTGGGCCTCAACCGCAGCCCTTCACTAGGGCTGCTATGGAAAGGGCAGCTGACCAAAAACGCAACCCTTAGGGCTGTTTTGACCGCAGCCATTCCGTTTTTTTCCACTAGTGATCGTTTTCCTAAAATACGTTTTCCTCCAAAACAAACGGTGCCTTAAGTGAAAAATTAGTTTCCTAAGGATGAAAAAGAATTTCGTTTTCAAAGGAAGGAATGCCATATTTTTGTTATCTTCATCTTTCTCTCATTCCATCCATCCTCTTCCAACAATTTCAATTTCGCCATCCTCTCTAATATTTCTTGTGAACAACGAAACAAATTAAAACAACTTCACAATTGTATTTTCACTTGAAAAGTACTTTTTCATGGAACCCCATTTTCCACTGAAATCATTTTCCGTCAAATCAAACAGAGCCTATGTCTTAGTTAACATCGAGCTCTTAATATTTTTTTGGTACCTAAGATGAAGAGTGCTATCGGCCCGACTCGAGTGCATGAGTAAACGGGTTAGACGTTTTGGGAGTGGAGAGGGGGGTGAAGAGAATATAGTATGCATGGGATCCCCTCACCTAAAGTGCTCCTAGTGATGACTGAACCCCCAACCTCACTCAAACTTGAGGTTGGAACTTGGAAGGTGATATTCTTTTTACTAGTTTAATCTTAGCTTGATAGATCAATTCATTAACGGAAGCTTGTGCAATATCTACAATAGACATTAGATATAAACGAATATGAGACTACTAATGTGAAGCTTGAGGTTGGAGCTCGGAAGGTGATATTCTTTTCACTAGGTCAAGCTTAGCTTGTGGATCAATTCATTGACTGAAACTTGTACGACATCTACAATAGATATTAGATATAAACGAATATGAGAATCATTAGGAGTACCTTTTAAATGTTTTCCAAATAACCAGAACCTTATAAATTGCATCAAACATTTAAATGATAACATAAAACTCGAAAAAATGGTATCTAAGATAAATTTCTCTCTTTTTTTTCTAATATATATTCTATCTAGTTTCCATTTTATAAAAATGGCACTAGAACCTCAAAAAGGGCATCAAATATCAGAAAGTGTTAATGTTATGCAATTTTCATATTCTTGATAAAAGACATTATCCTATACTACTTGCTTTGCTGATCCCGTTTTCTAGATAAAATGGAACCATGAGCTACTCATAAGATAGAAGACTCAATTGCTCAAAAAGCAAAGAAATCATCCCCTTAAGAAGGAGCTTAATTGGCTCCATCTCTAATCGACTTATCCGTCTCAACTAGTATAAAGAAGTAATAGTTGATTTTGTAAGAAACCACCTACTTTTAATTTAAAATTAGGCAACAGTGCAAATCTAATATTAAGAAGAGAACGTACCAACTTTCTGAATATAGGTTTAATCTATTTAGTGACTATTTTAATCCATTCCGTAATCATTTTTTCAATCCATTTAGTGACTAGTTTAATCCATTTAGTGAGTAGCTTAATTCATTCGGTAAGACTGCCAGGTTATTTTTAAATCGTTTGTTGTAGTTTGAGATTCAAAGAAACAAAGGAAGAAGAAGAGAAAGGACGACTAGGTTGATACAAGATGTCTAGAGATAGTGTTGGGTTAGAGTGAAATGCTATGGGATTGTTAGGAGAACGTAGGCTTGAATTTCTCTAATTTTATGTTAAAATTAGACTGTCTATTCTAATAATTTGTGAAGAAGTAAAGGCAAGCTTAGGATGTTAAAAGAATTAACTATTTTTCTTGCTTTCTAGCGAATCTAAGATTTCCCTTAACATAAGGGATTTGGAACAATCTTTTTTTAAAGGAAATAATAGGCAAGCAGGATCATATCGAATCAAGTTCCCTCAAAGCAAAAATTCTATGAAGAAAAAAAGCCATACAAATGCAATTGAAACTAAGTACCACTATCTCATCTAGCCACTATATGGGCCACAATATCACCTTGGTAGTAATCTGAGCTCATCAGAACTTATTTGCAAATTCTCTCTCAGGAGCACTTAGAACTATGTGCTCCCAAAAACAATTTTTGCACAATTGTCACATATTTTGCTCGAAAAAGCAATACGTAAAATATGCAAAATGTGAGAAGAAGCATCTAGTTTTAGATGCTCTTGGAGCACTATGGAGAACTTATTGTTCATGAAACACTTTGTGTTTGCAATTACATCCAAATATAATTTTCTGGAAGATCCTTATCGAAAAACGGATATCACACATTCATACTAGTAACTTTTTTCTACAAATAAACAAAGTTCTCAATTTACATGCCAAAATGCTATAAATGTACAGCCGTATCAAATTAAAATCATTATCTTTCTCAATTTATGTAACAATTATTGATATAGATAAAAGAAAACAAAGGCAAAAGAAAAGACAAATGATCATCATCTTTCTCCTTAATTACATATAGTCATACTTACATTGGTAATGTTGGGTGTATTTCTATAACCTGTCACTAAGAGTCACTAAAAATGTAGATTTAGCAACAGTTCCGCGGCTCCTTGATTACAACAGGTTTCACGGAAATGTTTCCATGAGAGAGCCTTCTATAAGCGTAGGAGAAGATACTTTATACTCCGTTGATGAAAATGATTAAGATACATTATACTCTGTTGATGAAAATGATTTCACAACATAAGCCACAAGGCCAAGCAGAATGTGATACTGTACACTTTGCTTCAAGAAACTGGCATTACTTACAACAATGAATCCCGAATCAATCGTGCTACGACTCTTGAACTCAACCTACTAGCTATTTCCGGCAATACTTTAGCAGATAAGCCTGGCATTAGTGTTAGCAGCTCCCTCATCGCCCGATCAACATTTATGACCTTGCAATTTCATCAAAAAAATATTCAACATAGGAAAGAGCATGACATTTCTAGCTCAACTGGGACAGGGAGGTATTAGCAAGAGCAACCTACTTCTACTTTGCCATCTATAGATGCATTAAGCAACCAAATAAGTAGGCTTAGGTTGATTTTTTTTGACAATTCATTAGCTTTTTAGTCTATTTTGTGAGTTATCTGAGTTATCTCCCTTAGATCCTAGACTTAACAATTTTAGATCACATAAACCCAGTGATTTGTCATCCTAAAACCACAAAATTCCCAACTTCCTCTCTCCCCTGCGTTCTTTATGCTGTGGTCTATATGTATATAGTGTCTTTCTTTCTTTTTTTTCATGAAGGATTTCTCACCAAGGGTCTTCACCGAATACAGGTACAATTTACGAATAGTCTGAATGTTCTGTTGAAAGGGTCTTTATTGGGAGCACATAGTTCTAAGTTGGGTAAAAATGTTGAAAGGAACTCTACTACTCTCCCCGGAGCATTCTTTGGTAAATGTTCTGAAAAAGCATTTCATACCTCATTTGATTTTCTTGACAAAGAACTTCCAGCTGTAAGGAACTCCACTACTCTTTGCATATTGTTCAGGATGATTTTGTCCTCCTCGGTGATAGTAGGTAGAAGCATGGCAGGTTTAATGGGCCCAAAGGCAGGAACCATACCCAATACAGGAACAATACCAAAAGAACCGATTGTTTTTACCAACTGCTCCCTTGTCACTGCATCAATGCCTTTTACAATCTGGATAACAGAAAACAGAACATGCAGCACATACAATAATTAGACATTTGAAACATTGGGGTAAGTTCTAAGAATTCTATAAACACGGTCCAGCTGGAGCCAGCTGACAACTTCACACAAGGTAGATCCAATAAGAAATCAATATTTTTTTTCTGTTTGAAGACTTAGTACATTTCTCGATCTTCACTTGCAAAAGCCAAAATGCACATGAAGCTTACTTTAACTGATCCAGAATCAAAGTCATGATAAAACAATTTCGGGATGAGGAATGAGATCTTCAGGTTTTCTGTTAAGCAAATGAGAAATTTTAAAACTTTGAAACTGACAGTCCTGAGGACAAAGAGCAAAGAATTGAGCATCTAGAGTAATTACATAAGAAGCAAAGCACTGCAGAAGATGATTCCAATTAGTTGCTATTGACATTTGAGTAGTACAGTTACAAAAATGGGTTGCTTTGTTGCGGAAAATGGCTTGTAAGTTGTAACAGATCACGGGTTTTGCCTCATTGGCTTTCTCCTAGTTTAGAAGTATTCTTCCAACTTAATATGACCAAATCTATCTTAATATGAGTGGGTTATATATTTGGTAAATTTATTATTGAAATCGCCGTCCAACCCAAATTAGTTTAAATTCTTTGTTTTTCCATCTGTCTTAGAATACTTTAAACAATTCTATATTAGACATGATCTCACTAATATTTTAATACTTCTCTCCTTCCACCATTTAGCCCACCATACTAAACACTATATTTCCCTCTTTCAATAAAATTTGCCTCATTTTCTTTTTCCTTTCATAAAATAATACTCCACTAACTCCTATCACATCTAACTTTTGATAATATGACAAATGATAACCAATCAACTTATCTCCTAAAACTATGTGCCATAATAAGTGTTCAAACTAATCTAGGACGCATGGAGTATTATTTGAGTTGAGTTGAGGTTTCTACTTGCTTAGGTTTCAAGTGTTCTTGCAAGATTGTTCTTGTGGCTTGTGCGCTTCGACAACCTTTAAACTTGAGCTTATAGAGATCTATCCTTATGTTTATTATTTACGTCTTCTAGATCCATATCAAACTTCCTTCATGGAATGAGTAATAAAAAGATAAACATGGGAGAGAAAGGAGTGTTGACTGTACAACATGACTATAGAGTTTTTAACCTTATTGATTTTATATATCGCTTCCCAGTTTTGCTTGTTTTAGAATGTTTTTAATTATACCTTTTTGCCTTTTTAATTCTGACCCAAACCATTTTCGCCTGCTATTTCGCAGGATTCTCAGGCTCGGCTTCCAGATTGAAAAATCTTATTCAAAACCCAAAAATCAGGTCGGGTCAATTTTTGACAGGGCTAGTCATCCTTTGTGAGAGATCATATAAATAGATGTAGTCCTTGGAACAATATGACTGAAGTAGAACAAAGTACATTGGAAAATGAAGCATACAAGTATACAGTGACTATTGCTCAGGTGCTAGATATACTCATTCCCACATGCACCCCCACCCACCAAGAGAAGGAAAATGATGACTAGAGTACTGCACAATCACTGGATTGACAGTATATCCACTTAGTGCATACAGGAAAGAGCTTTAACTATACAAATGAAGCATGACGTTAAGGTCTACGACATGTGTAAAACCTTTGAATTCATATGAACATCATGCAATGCTTTAACAGATTGAGAAACAACACATATTCAACTTCGATTACTAAAGCTATCAAATAACCGAAAATAATTTAATAGACATGACATACCTCATCCAGAAGAAATTCTCGAAAAAAGTTTCCTTTGTCAGATAGCAAAAATGCTAAAGCAGCTCTTGTCTGAAGCTGCTGATTCGAGGACGAATTCAAAGAAAAACCAGTGAAATCATTGCTCTTTTCACTCTGAAGGATGCCAAGTTCAGCCATCCTTCCATTCATATTCTGTCCCCCTCCACTTTTGGCTGCTACAGTGAAAGTTTCAAAAGCTTGCATCACATCGATGAATCTCTCAGCATCAAAAACTCCAGATTTTCCATATATGGTGTACCGAAGAGCCATCCTTAAACGTGACGACTCATCAGTCAAGAGCCTCTGCAAATATACAAAGACAATGAATGATAAGCCAAGTGTGTTTATTGGTAATATGACAACATAAAAAAGGCAAAAGCCAAGAACCAACCAAAAAAGCCATCAATAAGCCATTTTATCAAACAAGGCCTAAGGGAATTGTAAAATTGTTAAGATAGATGTTCTATCACAATGATTTATGATCCTCTCATCTCAAACTTTGAGATGGAGATTTCATGCCAAGAAGACAAAGGATGAGGAGGTAATTAATATGGAAAGCATACTCCCCAACCTAGACCCTTAACAAGCGATGACCATCAAGATATCTGAAGCTATGGACTTGAATTAGACGCGTACACCCAGTGAAAAGGGGATCCATAACTCCTTCACCCTACAACAAACACTTACTAGACATAGATAAACAATTTCCAAACTCCTCGTTCCCCGACTCAATCACCTTATTTATTACATCTTCCACAAGAAGAAGCTTCTAATGACTTCAATCAGGCTTTCTAAATCCTGGTACTTCATTTGATGTCTGTGTCATCCTCCCATGATTTTCTCTCCCTCGCACACTCCGTGAGAGAGAACATTTACTCAGTGATCGTTAAATGGAACAAATTTTTTTCGAGTAATGGTATTGCTACAATATAAATACGAAGAAATCAAGATATTGTGATGCCAGAAAGAAGTGTAGCATGTGTTTGCATGTCCAATATAATTGCATGCATTGCAACTTTGCAATAACTATCTAGTGAGACACCTGTTTAGCTGCATGTACAGATATCAATTCGGAGTCCAAATACTGTTCTCTATAATATAAGTCCGGTAACAACAATAAAAGATAGAAATTAAAATGTGTAGTAAATTTAATTCTTCAGCTGTCTGCCAGCTCTGCGTGGTTGTGCAGCCATTAAAATAACCACAGAAATCTTATAAGTAGACTAATTGGAACACCAACCTAATCTGTAGGCAATTGCAAGCTGATTGCAGAAGATCAATGAATAAAGCGTCATTATCATGAAAAATTTCCACAGCATAAAGCAATTACAGCAAGTACCTGGGCAATGTATGGGTAGGCTTCATCCACAATAGCAAAATCGGGATTTCCAACCAAAGCAATGCCTTCTAATACCCCTATCGCTCGAATAATTAGAGCAAAATAAGGGGGAATCCGGAATGGATAATCAAAAGTTATCTGTGCCAAGTCTGATGCAAGCTCCTGAAAATTGATGTTCTTCGCTCCCCCACCTTCGAGTGCTTGATCAAAAACTTTTGCAAGAACAGGCAATATGGGATCCAGATTAACCCCCTCTGGTATGAAACCCAATTTAACAAAATCTTTGACTATAGCGTCATAATCTCGATGAATTAGGTGAGCGATTGCTTCAATCATCCCATACTTCTGATCATCAGTTAATTTTGTAACCAGGCCTGTTGCAGCAGAAAGAAATAATTAACCAACCACACAAGACACCGTTATCTTACACAGGAAATACCTTATAAGAATGTAAGATGGAAGAGTAAAAACTGTACTATTGTTAGTGCAAAATTTTATCTATCTTATTTCAAAAGGCAGATGCCGCAGATAAAAGAAAAGTAGAGGAATGGGCTTTTCTATTGCTTGAGACTCTAACTCGTATAGCTTACCTAAAGGCCCGAGACTCATTGGTCATGAAAGGGATTATTTTAAGGTTCACGAGTCATTATTTATCCCCAAGACGGCCCACATACTTCTCTATATTAGTAGCTACATCCCCCATAGAGTTGTTGACACTATACTGTAAATCTAGGCTAACTTCCTTCCGGGTAAAGTCTTCTATTCGGTTTCCTGGAGGGGGGGGTTGCTCCATTAGAGGATCCCGAAACTATATGCACTTATATAATGCACTTCAACTCATAAAGAAAATGCGAATAAGAAGATGGAAGAGACTCAAATCCTTAAAGAAGAACTTTACTAAGGCTTGGACATTCAGGAGCGAACCGTTCTGTTACCAATACACTTCTGTTAAAGTCGTAATATTCAGAACACATCTCACATATCTCAAATGTTTTTGATTTGATTTTCCTAAAAATGCAGTCATTAACACCTCAAACATCACATCTAACAAAGCCTTACTAGGAAACTTCATCAACAACATGCGAATATTACCAAAACCAAGTATCCCCAAACTAGAATATCGAGGCTTAACATGGAAGATCAGGTTTTTTAGCTAAGCAGAAAGCACAACAAATAACTTGCTGCTTAACAATTATCTCAAAAATGACCATACAAATGCACATAAGAGAGTGGCATATAAACTTGAACGCTACATGCCACAAAAACTAGAATATTACCAAAATCAAGTATCGCCAACTTGCCATCTGGAGTTCGGATCAGATTCCCCGGATGTGGATCAGCATGGAAAAAACCAGTATCAAGCAACTGCATATAATATCATCAGATAGTTCATTCTCTGTAAATATACTGCATCCAATTTTAACAAATAGATAATATACTGTAAATGTTCTGGGGGAAGAGAGATTATACTATTGTAACTACATCTAATACAAGTGATAGAGACATACAATTTAACATGCACAAAGCCAAACCTTAATTTAAAGGGAAACATACGACACATAGCTGATTGGCATTCTGTGTCCTGACTATCAAACTCTTACACTTTCTTCTGTAATCACATAGATGGCAAGTAGTAAATAGTCCTCATAGCTCATAATCACATATATTCTTTTGCAGACCATATTTACTTCTTACCACTCTATGTCAAAGAGCCCCGGCTCTTGGAAGATGTTATAAGACACCAAGCTGCCAAAACCAAAGTCCCCTCTTCTTTAATCTTTAGGTTTACAAACAATGTCTTAAAACACCAGGTAAGCTCTTCTTTCATCTCTAACCCTGACCAAAAGGAATTCTCTTATGTAAACAAAATATTACCCTAGTATAGCCTATTAGTACTTAGTAACAGCAAAAGACAAATTATGTCTCTAGGGAGGGGATATCAGGTTGAAAAACATTTTTTAGTCATTAAGGGATTTGGCAATTATTAGAACCTAGTAACACAAAAGACGAGGAAAATTCCATCAGCAATATAATAACCATCATCTAGGCAGTACCTAGACATGCTTGAGTTTAATTAATGTATGAAAACAGTTCGGCTTGAATTGACCACACTCTAATTTATAACACAGTCATTAAGAGATCTGACACCAATTACATAGCAGGCTAATTTATGTTTCTGATGCAGTCATCAATCAAGAGATATGACCAATTATACACTCTAAATGGCTTCAGCATGAAGTCAAATATGGAAAATATGTTTCTATAAGGGAATGATAAGCGAGAAAACATGATTTATGGATTATGCTTTAGTATATCATAAAGATACTCAAGTTAAGGGATCTTTTTTGTTTAAACTTCTTTAAGATGCACATACAGATGATGTGCATTGGTTATACAAGAGCATGTACCAGAGGGTTACCGCCATTATAAAGGTAATCATTATGTATCAATGAAAAATGGCATTGCTTTCACAATGGATATGAAAAGCCCAAACATAATTACCTGATATCAAAAGCCAATTTGAAAGAAATTTCCAGAGAAAAGTAGATCCAAGAAAGTAGGATACAAATGTTAATGCAAGAAATACCATGTATAACACTTACAATATGTGCAGCAACAAACAATTTGAGAATAGCTTCTATCATTATATAGATGAATATGATAATGGCATAATGCTAAAACCATTATGAACTAAAGTACCTGTTTTAGATAGCATATAACCCCAACATTAACCAGTTCACCGACATCACTCTCTGTGCTTTGCGAAAGTTTCTCACCATCAATCCACTGTGTTGTAAGAACCTTTCTTGATGTATACTTATGGTAGGTTTCTGGTACAACCACCTGAAATTTCCAATACTAGTTAGGAAGATAGAGATGCTAATGCAATTTGGCTTGCCAAGGAATATCAAATAATATCACAAAGTAATGGAGGGCTCCAGGTGCAAAAGAAGAGCTAGAGAAAAATCCATCATATCCAAGAGCATACATGTATCTATTTCTGGAAGACAGAGTAGCCCAAGAACATAATTTGTACATGGGTGACATCCCCTTGGTGTCTTTTCAATATATTAAATAAATTAAATAAGTGGGACAGTTGAACAATGACCTGTGGCAGGTCCTTTTTCATCATTTCTGCAAAACGAGTACCGTTTTCACCCTCATTAATGTAATCAAGCTCTTCAAAGAAGCGTGCTGCCCATTCATCAACCAAGCCAACTACATCAACTGAGATCTGAGGACACATGAAAAGGAAAAACACCGATGTCAGAAGCATTTATCAATTAAATGAAGGTCCCTCCACTTCCCTATCACCAAACAGTAAAAGCAGGGTCACATAGGACTACATGCCAGACATCATACCTCAGTAAAGACGCGATGAACACACCATATAATACAAGTTATAGAGCATGGATGTCAGATAGGTATTGGCTTTAATGAATACAATAGTACTTTTTCAATTGCAACAGTTTGACTTTTGCACTATTCACATACTCTACTTGACCATCTTTAGTGCTATATACGCAAGGAAAATTATAGCCATGTAGCTTTTGTTAGATTATGTGTTTCGAAGTGTTGCATTGGCACACGTGAAAGTTATCATGTTGCAACTAAAATGACTAGAGGAAGATACAAAACAAAACAGGAAGACGAAATATTAAAACAACAATAATTTTAATGAAGCCTTGCCACCATGATCAGTGCATGGAAGCAGACTGCTAAGAACTAATATTGTAGGGGGAGGGTATTTTAGATATTATCTCTTTAGTTTACTTGGGGAATAAGTTGGTTTGTTTGTTAGAAAAGTAGTATAAATATAGAGCCACATAGAGTGTGAAAGGCATGTTGAAAATAGATGAGAATTTGGGTGAGCTTTTAAGAGTTAAATCGGGAGAGAATCAAGCCTCTCGAAAGCTTGAATATCTTTACATTTTGTTATATTTTCAGTTATTAATCAATCAAAGTTCATCTTTTTCCCTTAATTTCTCCATTTTAGTACTATAATCTGTCCAAGCTAAGTTGATTCTTAGCAAATGGTATCAGAGCAGCACTATTCTGGCAGATTAAGTGCCTGATTTTCGCGTTCAGAAAAAAAAAAATTCTGCCATGGAAGTCGCGAGAGCTCCAGGTCTGAAAATGAAGGAGATCGGAAAGGAAATCGCCAAAGAGGTGGAGGAAAACGAGAGAAGAAGTTTTGAGAAACTTCAAGAAGATCTAGTGAGGATAATCAATGAAGCTTTTTCTCCAATCCAACAAGAGTTGAGGTTACTTCGAGAGGAGCTTGAGGAGGAAGACAACCAGAAAAATTCAGAGATGGACGAAGAGGTGGTTACAAATCTGAAGAAGGTAAGGTCAAGTGGTTGTCATGGAAAAGTTTTTGGTGACGAAGAAGATGGAGGTCCGGTCATCACCACTTGTGGAAGAAGCTTCTCAAAGGGAGCAGGCTACAAAACCAGTAGAAGGCGTGGTGATTTTTCAAGGGGGTTTACTGGTGGATCTGGTGGTGTTACAGCTGGAAGCACGTTTGGTGCACTAGGCTGCCGATCCGGTGAAGGCTACCACCGTGGTGGTTTCAGTCTAAGTAGGTTGCTTGGAAAGGAAAGAGGAGTGTCTTTTGAACAAGGTGGTGCCGGTGGAAGTGGGTCCGGTGGTGGTCCAGGTCTCTTGGCCGAGAAACATAAATATGACGGAGGCACCACCACTTATGGCAGCGTGAACAGAGGAGGAGGATTTGTGAAGGGTGGATCAGCACCTAGTGGGTCAGGTGGTGGACCCGGGCACTTTTCCGGTGAGAAAACCGACAGTTGTTCAGGCTTTGCCTATGGCGAAAATTCTGGTGGAGGACCGGGCTTCTTGGCTGGTATTGATAGGTATGGTGGTGACGATGGGTGGTGGGATTTGCTGGAGAAAGTTCCAGAAATTGAGCAGGAGGGAGAAAGAGTGACTCAGATGACTGTTGGCTTGGTGAGGAAGCCAGAAGATGAGGGTAGTAAGGATAAATTAGTAAATTGCCAGAAAAGTGACAAAAGCAAGACAGAAAGGCTGGTGAAGCCACGTGCCTGGGGTACAAAAATGGGAGAAGATCCTGAGGCTGTTAAGGGAAAGTGTGCAATGGGCCACATGCTTTGAGCCAGACGGCCCACACCAATTCAATTAAGAGTGCTCTGCTGCCAGCTTTTGGAGAATTGACTCAAGAAATTGGGCCTGCTCATGTTAAGCCCAATTTTACCAGTAAGCTCAGACCTATTAATTTTAAACCCAGTACCACATTCCCAACTAAAAACCACACTTACTCCACCCATTTTTCAACCCTTGCACTACATATTTTAAAAACAATTCTTCCCACCAACTTCTTCAACCTACCAGTTCCAAATTTTCTGATTCCTTCTTCCACAGCTCCATTCACTTCTCCACGCCATATTTTTAAACACAAGCTTTTCAAGCCACAAGCCCACAACACCAGCACACCAACCCACTTCAAAAACTCCTTCCTTAATCACTTCCAGGACTCTTTCCTTATAGTTGAGGCACTCAAGCCAGCCAGAGAACAATATGAGGAGTGGCCGCAACATGAGCTGAAGCATAACCCATGCTTGGGACCTGAAGGGATGCAAGACACTGAATCTACATGTAGAGGCCAAGAATTTAGTGCTGATTACGACCCACCTTGAGGACAAGGTGGAAGTTTAGGGGGCCGGTAATGCTAAGAACTAATATTGTAGGGGGAGGGTATTTTAGATATTATCTCTTTAGTTTACTTGGGGAATAAGTTGGTTTGTTTGTTAGGAAAGTAGTATAAATATAGAGCCACATAGAGTGTGAAAGGCATGTTGAAAATAGATGAGAATTTGGGTGAGCTTTTAAGAGTTCAATCGGGAGAGAATCAAGCCTCTTGAAAGCTTGAATATCTTTACATTTTGTTATATTTTCAGTTATTAATCAATCAAAGTTCATCTTCTTCCCTTAATTTCTCCATTTTAGCACTATAATCTGTCCAAGCTAAGTTGATTCTTAGCACAGACCTGTGTTTCTATGATAAATAATCCTTCAGAAAGGTCAAGATCTAATCTATGAAGCACAAAGTCCAGCAAAAGAATTCCTTTTATAGGGAGAGAACATTGAACCCTGAGCAAAATCAGAACTCAGAAGGCCATCCAGCAGCTGCAATCTCCCTCCCCTAAGCACAAACCATCTCACATCTACTCCATGGTCTTCATCTATCTCCCCTCCATTATCATAGTTTATGGGTTTCCAGCCTTTTGAATGGAACATTTGACTATTTTTCATGCAATTGCTCTCACTCCAGTCCACATATATTGTCTTTTCATTGCTGGGCTGCTTCAGCAGAGGATTGTGGGATTTCTTTCAAATCTCTTAGATCTCCCTTCGAGTTTGGTGTAGCCCCTCATTAAACCTTCCCCTCCTGATGTTGATCTCACATGATCGCCACTTCGATTACTGAAATTGTCTTCTGCCCACTACCCCCTCTAATTGCTGGAACTTTCCGAATTCTGTCATCTGCCAAGTCATTTAGGTTGCTGGGCTGCTTCAGCAGAGGATTGTGGGATGGGTGTTTGTTGATTTGCATAACCATCACCATCCCATCTTTTTTGCCCAATGCTGTCAGCCTTTAGTGCTTGTGGGCAGATTTTTTAATAGTAGTCATTTTAACTTATAATCTCTCAAAGGCAAATGGCAGTAGGTTTCTAATAGGACTTTCCGTCAACTAGTACCTTCTAAGACAAATTCTGTGAGAAAATATCATTTGAGACAGAAACTTTCATTAAGGGCACCTTTTTAACTTTTCTGGCCAAAAAGTCAAGAAATCGGGCATTGACCTTTTTTTCCCTCCACTTTTGCACGTCCCTCACATAACTTAAAGTATTCCTGTTCCATTGTCATCTAATCCTCTTTTAGTTCCATCACCATGTGAGAACTGAGATCTAAAATACTTGCTTCAGTTTTCTCACTCTTTTGTTCTCTTTCCCTGTCCTGACTTTCACCCATGGCTGGATAACACCTATAATCTTCTGAATTCTCAAGAGAGACCAATTTACACTTCCCCAAATATCGTCATCATTCTCTCTCTCCCCATTGTCTTTTTCATGATCTTCATCTTCTCCTCCTCAACTTTTTCTTTCTCTTCCAAATCCTCCATAATTCCATACCCTAATCCTAATTTTGACTTTAAAAGTACTCCAAACCACCTCCATCTATTCGACAGTTTTTTTTTTCATTCCCACTGAATACAAATCATGTTTTAGGAAAAATTCAAGTTCCATTCTCCATAGCAAGGCTGAATTGTGTTGATAGAAAGGGAATAGACACCTATACCAATGTGAAGAAGAAAAGGTGGGGAAGTGGGCTGAGATTGATGAAGGGGGAAATATCTAAAATAAGAGAGAAAGGGAGAGAATTGGCCCAAAAATAGATAGTAAAAAAAGGAGGAGAGAGTTTTGAAGCTTGATTTAAGGGTGAGAATGAGAGATCAGAAAGAAGAAGAGAAGATGATCAAAATGAAAGAGAGAGAGAGAGAGTGGCGTGTGAGAAAAACAAAGAAGAGGATGAGAGTGTTAGCAACACGCCAAAAATAGAGATAAAGTGAGGCCAAAGTCTGAAGAGTTGACTTTCTAGCTGGAATCGATACTAAGGTATTGATTTAAAAAGTTCATAAGGTGTGTGTGTCTGACCAATAGAAACTTATAAAAGGTACTTTCTCACAAAATTTGTCTCGTAAAGGTATTATTTGACAAAAAAATACTTTTTAATATAACTGGATTATTGTTTTTGGTAGTTTCTAGTCGTAAAGTAAAAAGGATAATTGGCCTTAATGACACAAACTATAGAATGGTGCACCACACTCAGCAACTAAATGGGTGTACGTCTGTACGAGACAACACCAACTATGATATGGGTGCTTATAATGACACATTACCGCAGATTCCGGTGAATCTTTCTATTTTCTTTTTACTTTTGACATAAAAGAACATTAACTTCCTAAACACCCCTTCTATCCTTCCCTAACAACACAGGAGTCAAGTCTTAGCTAAAATGCTTCATGCTAGATCAGGGGCATAAGCTTTATTGTCGATAGCCCTCTGTATATGGTTGACAGTCGACACCCCTTTGGCATCTTTCTAATACAGCTTGTTATTACTCGTCAAAAAATATATAATTTGAAGGACTATCGAACCTCCTCATCTTAAAGAAAACTTATAGAAAGAAGAAGTCTCCTTAGCAATAGCATCCTCTTTTTTAATAAAATCCCCACCCTCAATTCCAATGTCTTCTATAAAACTCCTCCTCCGTTATTAACAACCTCGAAGAACTATCTAATCCACCACCCTCAATAGCCCACAAATACTTCATATTCTGACATCTACTTGGACTTTTATAGTTTGTATAGATAGGGGGATTAGGAGGGAAAGGAGGGATACATTTTCCCTTGTTTAAATACAATATGGGGAAAGCAAAGGAAAGGAAATTCGAGAGATTTCTTTTCACTCCCCTCTTAATAAACCAAATCCTTTCTAAGTTGGAAAATTTTGGAAGGAAAAAGTAAACTCACTCTTCCCTACCCTTCCTCCCCCTTCCCTCTCCTCCATTTCTCTCCATCACTGCTATCCAAACAAAGTGTTATTCTCCTCAAACAACAATCTTCTAACTCATCTTCAGATTAGTTCAAGCTCTTTCATATAACCACCTTATAAACACTTTGTCTACAAAACCAACTTACATGACTTAATATTTAGCAAGGTTTTATGAACAATATATAGAAACCATTTCAATGAATATACATGTTCAGCCAGGAGATGACATTTGCATTTGGACAATTTAAAGTAGGAAAAAGAAAAAGAAAATTCCTGAAGGTAGCTAAGTACGATCCTCAGATCTAGATCGGCACAATACTTTATCCAAGTCCCAGAAATATGGTATTCAATATGTTGATTCGACAGTCGTGACTCGTGAGATAATTAAGAAACTAAGGCAAAAGCATTTGAGTCCAAAAAGTTGTTTTATGTACGACTCATGTTCTGGAAACATTACCTGAGGAAACTTGCGAAGAACCAATCCCAAGTTTCGAATGACGAACAAATCAACTGTTACAGTCTCCAGAACAAAAGGCCTCTGCACTTTAACAGCAACCAGATCCCCATTCTCTTTTAAACGGCCTTTATAAACCTGTCCAAGGGATGCTGGCACAAGATTTGCAAGGACATAATAAGTTACCTCAACAGTTATGTTGTGACTTATTTTCTTTGATTACTCAATATTCAATAAATAAATGCAAATACCGGCAGCAATTGGAGAGGGTGAAAGCTCATCATAAATTTCCTGCCAAGGTTTCCCAAGCTCCTCCTCTATTAGAGCCATTGCAACATCATCTGGAAATGAAGGAACCTTATGATATTGCCAAAAGGGGGAAAAATCATCAGATAACTAGATGGGAAGATTCAAGGTATGAATACGAAGACAAAGGCATATTCAATTGATGAAGTACACATTATGAAATTATTTCTAATCCAAGACAAACCTCCCTGCTACATAGATGTGAGGTAGTTCCTCAAGGCTGTTTATAGGTCACTCAGACGAGAAACGGTTTTTACCTTTTAGTAACATAATTATTAGAGCTATTACTAGGTTTTTGGCCACACAAAATCTTTTTACTTGGTCCTTATCTGATCTATAGCATTTATGACTCTCCCATTCTACACTTTGCTTACTTGGAGGACTTGGTCTTCCACAACTGAAGAACCATCTTTCTTTATTATATGGATGTAATTATATTATTTATCCTAGGAAAGACCTGAAGAGTCTTATCAGGGAGTGACAGCACAGCAAGGAGGAAAGAACTAGAGATAGAGAGAACCAACAAAGTGATAAAAATTTGTGTTAGCTTGTCAGACAAGCAGGAAGAGTGGAAAATCATGCAGAAGATAACGTTGGCATGAGAATGATAGAACGGCACATGATGAAGAAGGTAAGATACCACAATGATGCAAGTAATTGTAGCTTAGATTAATCCGCTCAAGGGGGCAGACAAACCCCAACACCTCCAAAGCCATCATCAATAACAAAACAAAATATAAGCAACCCCATATTACCTTGTCACAGAGCTTTTGGAGTTCAGTCATTGCACTTGGTGACAATATATCTGGTCTGATGCTAAGGGCCTGCCCCAGCTTGATATATGCAGGTCCCAAAGAGGTTACTATCTCCCTTAATTCAATTGCTCGTGCAACTTCATTCTGAAACAAAAGGGGGACTAAGCAATTAGCATAACGGAAATCAAGCTGAATACAAAAGTTCAAACTTAATCAAACATGGAGATTGGAGAAACAATTCACGAAACTGATAGTAAAAAAGAATTGTTTAGTCTTCAACAGGGAACAGAAAAAGCAGTTCAGAACAAATCCAACAGAAAAGCACATTGTTCCAGAACTTCTTGATAACATAATATCAAAACATCTGTCACGACGGATAGGCTAAAAAAGTAATCATTCAATAATCTATAAGACTGGAAAGCAGCAGCGACAAAAGTAGTAATATTAAGAAGATTGTTATCCACAAGCAGCTAACAGGTTTAAGAATTTGGTGGAATCCACAGTTGCAATTGGCAGGGAACTGCTGCTATCTCTGGGCTTTTTTGACAAAACAAAAACGAGCAAAGGCAACATGTACTGTTACAACTAACAACTAAGAGATCACTAGCCAATCAATCCATTACAAGATCTAGATTATGTTTGCTATATAGGCTGCAACAGAACAAAAAGAACCTAATTTGGACACTACCAGTGGAGAGGCCAAGAAAACAGCCTTACAGTTACACCTAATTACCTAACCAGCTGAGAGGCAGCTATTCTGAAAGGCAGTATCTAAAGTTTTACACGGAACATACATATACGAAAATGGAGCTAGAATGCTGTCTATCACTAAGGCTGACAAGTGACGTTTACGGTGTGTTTAAATCAAGGAAAAAAAATCGCAGATGCCATCGCAATCGTGGTAATATTTGCGTTGTCGCAGAAGCGGCTTGTAACGGATGAATGGAACGGATCGCAGCCGACGCCGCGTGAATTTTTTCAAAAAATTCACATTAATATGTTCTAAACTTATTGGCATTGTTTTAGTTTATGAAGCATTATTACACATAATATAATCAAATCTATCAAAATATCATGTTTCATCAGCTATATAATTAGTTCATAAAATATTTTTGGTCAATGTCTGAAAAGAACGGATGTAATAGGATAAAAACGTTCGGACACGGGGAGTTCACGTTACGGAATGGACAACACGGCGAGAAGTATGTGATTTTTATTATGGCGTTCCGTAGTTCCGCGAAATCCAAAATCCGTTACAGAAGACCGTTCTGTAACGGAACGGGAGAGTTTTGATTCCATGGTTTGGATACACATTTAGGAAGGAAAGGAAGGGGAGAGAAGGGAAGTGGAGGGGAGGGAAGAGTGATATGAAGGACTTCATCCCTCCAATTCCCTCCCCTTTCCCTTCCCTCCTCATTTGCTATCTAAATGGAGGAAAATACATCCCTCCATTTCCCTCCATTTCCTTCCATCCAAACAAAGCATTAATGTTCTGCACTAGCTGTTGAGACACCCATCTAGTTCCGGCATATAGGTAAAGCTTGCAAAGGACGAAGTAAATTATACTTCATATCATCATAAAAAGCAAAACTAATCCCTCAAGCAACGTGAATAACAGAGTGTTAGCTTAACAAGCAGTAGAGGGGATATCACCCAACTCCTCAATAAATGCATGACAACTTGAGGGCAAGATATGTTCGATTTTAGCCTTCCGACACTTCCTGGTGTCGTTTCAGTATAGTACCTCTTTATTACTTCTATAAATAAATACTGATAGCCTGACAGTAAAAATTTAAATTTACCTCCTTGACTTTCTTATTGATCACATCCCATCCAAGACGAGAGAGAAAACCTCCAGCAACAGAAAGCAATTGTACAATGCGAGTTGCAACAGCACGTGGACGTTTACCCCAATATGCGGCTATGGTGGCAGGATCATATACTAATGGCAGGAACTCACTGCTTTCATCAACCTGGACAACAGGAGACATGACCTGATCAGCAATAGTACAAGAGTATATAGAATATAATAAATACAAAAATTACTAGGAAAAGTTGGTTCAAGCTTGTTATCCTCTTAGGTGATAACCCTGACAGCCTCCGTCCAAAATAAAGAAAGATAAGAACAAATGAGGCAGGGATAAATACCATGACCAATAATAAAAAGATACAGTGGAAAAGAAGTGTTCCTATTACAAAGCAAAGAGCGGACAGGAAGAAACCTTTACAATTAAAAAACATGCCATTTTATCATCAGCCCTCCTTATTTCTTCTACCTTTCCCCTAATCCCAGATCAGTCCTCTCCACATGCACTTGCAACGACCCACCCCCCTTCCTTTCCAGGACCATTAATGCAACCTTCAGCTATCCTCAGTAGCACCACCAACGCAATTCTCACCTATCAATTCTTCCAGCAAAAAAAAGCCTCCATAATACTTTCTTGACATCTGGCTTTCGTAAAGCTTTGTTTCAGATCAGATGTATTAATTTTCCTGCCATCACCATCGTTTTGACGTAAGAGGAGCATCATCAAAGATGGAGCACCAGCAAAATCAGAGTATGATTCAAGCTATCTTATTTGCAGTAAACAAATGTAAACAGATCTACTAAGTTGGAGGCAGAGGAGAGAGAATACGCTCGGAAGTTGAGCAGGGTTAACATCCCACTTCGCCTGAAGAATTAAATAAATGTGATGCGGTTCAGATCTGAAATTTACACCAGTTGCAAATTAATGGTGGTTAGTATCCTCCAATATGAGATGCACAGCTTATGGGAAATTTTTGACAATCTGATATTATGATTTGAGATCCATCCGGTCTGTAATACATAGTAAATATCCCAAAGCTTATCCTATATTGCACGCAGCGCCATTTTGGATCAGAAATTTACACCTTGATGGATGAGCTTTTAGTACATCAAGTCATCAAGGATAGGCAATCTCACTTGTGAATTAGATCTTGCTAATGACTTTTAAGTGTTTTCTCCTCATAATTGTATTTTATATACTATAAGTTGTCTCATATAAACTCTAAATTTGGGATTTACATGGAGAATGATATGGTTAGACAGTTCCGTCCTTATAAAAAACGCGCAGAGTTGCTATAGTTGAGATGGTCTCAGCCAAGTTTTTTCAAACAATAAACAAGATGATACTTCAATCACCCGAAATCATGTGGAAATGATGATGCTATAATTGTTGCCTTGGGATAACACTGACATCGTGTTGCTCCAAAGCCCACATGATATTCACAATTGGTATACGTCTTTGAGCCTATAAGATATATGAAGTTGCAACTTGCCATAATCCAACTTCATGCAGCCCATATAACAATCTTGCTGCAGCCCACCAAAGGATGTTCGTCTTCAGACAACGCAACACACAGAACTTCTCAGCATGTGCCATCATGGCTTAATGCTTGCTTGTTTTGACACGTAAACTACCCGTTGGTTTATGTAAGGTGTGTTTGATTCCTAAAAATGTTGACATAAGTAAATCCAAATTGGAACTTGCGGGGGCGTAGTTACAGGTTGTTTCACCAATAAATGAAAGTTTATCCAAGATCATCAAAGACATGCTCTTTTTCGTCTAAAATAATACCCCTAATACAAAGTAAGGAAGAGCCATTTTTCTATATGAGCAAATGTATACCAGATTTTTAAAAACTAGGAAAGGGGATGCCGATTTAATAATAAGATAAATAATAAAAAATGAACAAACCTCAACCAAGCGAAGTTGGACATCATCAGCAGCAAATTGTGAATCAGTCAAATTTTGTCCCCTAAGACCTCTCATAAGTATAGCTATATCTTCATTCTCTTCCATCTGTGCTCTCACCCTCTTGATCTCCGCCGACATCTCTCCAACTCTCTGCAGGTTAAAATCGCAGGTATCATAACTGAGGCATCAGAAGTCCTTCATAGTTTCCACATAAATGAATGAATGAAGCATAATTTATCTAGAAAGAAAAGGAACCAAACCATTACGAGAGTGTTTAGTTGTGAGGAAAACATTTTCCTCCATAACTGTGTCCACAATTCCTTTGTTTGGTTTCCAAAGGGTGAAAATAGTTTTCCCATAGGTGAAAAATTAGTTCCTCAGGAAGGAAAAGAATTTTGTTTACAAAAGAAGGAATGCCACATTTTCCTCCATATTATTTTTACCTTCATCATTCTCTTATCCCATCCATCCTCTTCCAACATTTTCAATTTCCACATTCTCTCTAACATTTTCAATTGTATTTTCACTTGGAAAGTACTTTTTCATGGAATCCCATTTATTATTGAAAAGATTTTCCGTCAAACCAAACAGAGCCTACATCTTGTTATAAGGCACAAATACAAGTATGAGGATATTCCTACTTCATAATCGATACGAACATTTTTTGGTTCATAACGATTAGTGATAATAAATTCGCCAAAACAAATGTTGTCTATAAAATCACAAATGTTGTATATGAAAATCAAGGTATCTATTAGTTAAACAAGAATAGCGAAATATTTAACATCTGTATAAGACATATGTGATCTGATATAGTACAACATATAGAATTATATATACAACATTCATACTTCCTCCATTTTTTAGTAGTTGATTGTTTTGACTTTTGCAATAATATATAAAACAAACGTTGGCATGTAAGATGTTGGATTTCTCTAAATACATGTTTACAAAATTTCAACTTTTTATAATTTTCACAAATAGGTAATTAGAGATATTAATGATCAAAATTGTGTATTGGCAAGCAAAAGAGTCAAAACGTTGCAACAATTAAAGAACGGAGGAAGTATATGTTATGTAACAAAAATTGTTCATAATAAACCACAATTAAGTCGTTTAAAGCTACAATTAACCAAGATTTTCTGTAAAAAATCGCACATTTCAACGGAATTATAATACAATTAAACAAACCTAAGAAAGAAAATAAACAGCAACTGAACAAAGACAAAACATTGCAACTATTAAAAAACGAAGAAAGTATATGTTATGCAACAAAATTGTTCATAATAAACCGCAATTAACTTGTTTAAAGCTACAATTAACCAAGTTTTTTCTGTAAAGAATCGCACATTTCAACGGAATTACAATACAATCAAACAAACCTAAGAAGGAAATAAACAGCAATTGAACAAAAGCCTTCAAATTACGCCAAAAAATCACAAAAAAAGAGGAAGAAAAAGAGTACCTTTCCAGAAAGGGGAGAGAGTTGCTTCTGATCATTGCGAGAGGCGGGAGGAGTGTCGGTAGCAGTGGCGGCAATTCTGAATTTGCGACGACTGAGCTTGTGATTCGACGACGAATGGTAGGGAAACGAACAAGGTTTTGAGGAATTGAAAATGGAGGAATTTGAATTTAGAGCTGGAGAGAGTGAAGACAGCGCCATTGAAGGAAAGGAGGAAAGATAGGAGAGAGAAAATAAGGTGTTAGTGTAGTGTGTTTCTCTCAACGCCACGTCTCTCTCTTCAAATTCCTGTTTTCGATTCTTGGCTCCAATTTGTAGTAGTAGTCAGGAATGGAGGAGCTGAGTGCTGAGATGCTTGGCTCCAATTTTTTTTGTTTATTTTTGTTTTTTAGTTGTGGAAGATGCGATGGAAATTGGAATGCTTCACAATCTTGTTGTTGGATACTTAGGGACCATGTTTTTTATTGAAATCAAATACTAGAGCTACTCTTGCGTGAATCTAGTCCAGACTGATATTATTATGGAATAAAACCACACATAGTTAGGGCTGAGCAAAAGACCGGTCCAGACCGAAATTTGGACCGGACCGGACCTAACCGGAGAAAACATTGATTCCGGTCCTCGGTCTAAAGAAAACGTTGATTTCGGGTTTTCGGTCCGGTCTGGGCAAAAACCGGAATCTATCGGTCCGGACCGGAAATCCGGTTTTAATTAAAATAAAATTGACTTGTATGGAAAAAAAAAAAAAAAGAGGTTACAGACAATTTGAAACCCTAATGTACTAAACACTCACAAGTCACACGCCTCTCTCTCTCCTCCTCTCACTCTTTCTCACTCCTTTCGTCATTGACGTCTGACGCCACAAACTCCGCGAAAATTCCGGTAATGCTGCTGAATTCCAGTTTCATCAAGTGAATTCGGTGAGTTAGATTTTTCGTGTATTAGTTTTGTGCTTTTTTTCTCAATTTCCTTTTCGTTTAAATTTTTGTAGTCTGCGTATTTTTTCTACCATTTTCGTGTAATTGTTGCTTCGTATTTTTTCTACCATTATCGTGTAATTGTTGTTGTTTATTTTTTTCTACCATTTTCATGTAATTGTTGCTGTTTATTTCGTGTAATTTCAGTTCCATTTTCGTTTTTTGCTCAATTTTGTTCATCATCTTTTAATTTTTGTTGTTTATTTCCTGTTTTTATTATCTTTTCGTTTGAATTGTTGTAATAGTGAGTTCCATTTTCGTGTAATTGTTGTAATCTTGTAGATGATGAGTTTGATTTTCGATTTTTGCTCAATTTTGTTCATCATCTTTTAATTGTGTTGGAACAAGTTTGCAAATAGCAGTATCTTTCTCCTCTACTTTAGTTGGCATTATGAGTTGGGGCTGATCTATTGGGCTATACTAAACGTTTAAAAAAAAATGGAAAAAAATACAAAACAAGTCCAAAATCGGACCGGAATCGAAACGGGTCCGGTCCAGGTCCAAAGATCTGCTCAATTTCGGTCCACCAGTCCAGTCGGTTACAGTCCGGTTCTGGACCAGTTCTCAGCCCTACACATAGTGATCCTTCTTTTTCATATGGTAACCTTTTAAAATCTTAAAGTTACACTAATCTATTACTACCTCTGTTTCTTTTTAATGTACACACTTTCCTTTTTGGTTTGTTTCTTTTTAATCTACACACTGTTGCTTTTTCTATTTTTTGTAGCATGATCACATCTACTTTCTCCTCTTTTTCCACCCATGTCATCCACTTTTTAATATTTTAACCCACTTTTTAGTTTCTCTCTCTCTCTTTTCAAATTCTCTCATATACTTTTGCACTTTCTCCTTGGTTCTCCCCCAAAGTGAAGTGAGTAAATTAAAAAGAAACGGATTGGAGGTAGTATTATCTAACAGCTTCTCAAAAAAAATCTATTATTATCTAATATAGTGACAATATTTTTTGATATAGTTACCACTTCTTCCTTTAGTTTATCACTAGGCTTATATGCACGCGATGCGTGTGTTAATTTCAAACTTGTTATTGTATTATATACTCCATCCATACTGTAGTTTTGATTACACTTAAGATGTGAAAGATTAATAGTTAGATGAATTTAGATATATTAATTCGCTAATATAAAAAATAACAAATGTTGTGAGTGATTTTTAATATTAATTTATTTGTGAATGAATTTTGAACAAAAAGAATGGACATAATGAGTTGGTTTGACTGAATTAAAGAGTATCAAAGGTAGTGAGTGTTTCAGACTTTTCAGGTGGACGTCATGTATACCATCTTCTCTTATAAAAAAAAGTCAAGATATTTTGTCCATTTAATTTTTTGATTGAAATATTTGATGCATATACCATTTTTAACTTGTTTAGAATGACAAATTAAAATGAGAAAGGGTTCTTAAATAATTTTTTTTTGTATTTTTTTTTATTCCATTAGATCATTAAGGGTAATTTAATATTTTGAGAGGGAGACATCATCTTCCTCCCCTTTCCTTTCCTTATATAATAGAGATAATGAAATTTTCATTTTATAATATAGTAACCTTTTTTTTTCTCACATAGTCACATTTTCCAATTTACACCAACTCTTTTATATATGTATTTTTTGACACAATAACCTTCTTTCATAAATCACATGTATTAACATTAGGTCCACACCAGATCCATATAATTTTTTTACATATTTATATCGATATTTTTTGGTATATATTATTCACTATCACAATTTCAAAATGTTAGTTTCCAGACCTGTAATAAGATTTGTCGATCGAATTGGTTGAGTCGAGTTTGGATTAGGTTGCTTTAAATCACACTTTATCTTGATTCAGATCAATTCATACTGCAGGTTGAAAAGTGCCATCCTAGCCCATAATTTTGGACCTGTTAGAATGTTTATTTTTTTTCACTTTTTTTTATATAAATAAATGAGTTTTGAAGTTATTTACAATTTTTTTTGGAAAAATTCAGAAAGGGTCAACTATTACGATTTCTTTTATAAGTCCCAACTATAGATTATTTCGCAGTCCCAACTTTCTTATCTTGTGATTTTGCCAGGTGCGATTCTTTTATATAGGTTTAGAAGGTAAGATTTTTAAACGTTTATCATCTTCGAACACTTCTAGCAAGTGACCGAGACCTTTAAAATGGGACCAACGTAACGTTTAAAAATCTTACCTTCTAAACCTAGGTTATAAGTAATTCGGGGCACCTATAAAAATCCAAAGATGGTAAACTTGGGCCTGCAGGGAATAATCCATAGTTGGGACTTATAAAAGAAAATGGGTAATACGCTCTTGTGAATTTTTCCTTTTTTTTTCAAATGGCAAAATCTATTAATATTCATTATATAGTTACAACTTACAAGTGATGACAAAATGTTAAACACCATGTGAAACAAGCACAATTAGACCGCAAGGCTCATAAGTCATAGCATATAAAAACTCAAGCTTTTTGACCTAACACATTGAATCGGGCCATAATCCGAGCAAAGTTCTAACGAAACACAACAAAGACAAAAGTGGTTTGAATAGGCATAATTTGGCAAGGCTGCAATTAAGTGATTTAGTTAAGGATGTCAAAACCTGCACGTCCATTGGATTGGGTCGGGCTATGGTGAGTAAGTGAGTTTCCACCAAAATCCACACCTACATACTAAAACTCTAAAAAGTCTACAGCAAACATGAAGCATGATACATTGATACCAAGGATCTCATAACCTAGTGGTTAAGATTGAGGTGTTGTGAATGATAGGTCACAGGTTCAAATCTCCCCTCCCTTTCTTTGTACTTTGTATTGTTTTTGTGGCTCCAATGGATCAAAAAAAAAAAACATGAAGCATGATAAATCTATATATTTTTCAAAATCCAAGGAAAATTAAATAATAAATTTTGTGTTTACGAGACTCGAACCCACAACCTCTCATTTGAAATACAATTGTATTAACCAACTAATCTAGAATCTCATATTTTTGATTGGGATTTAAGTGGAGCAAGGGGGTTGGGGTTAGACCTGGCAAAGTTGATCCTGATCCGAAAATCCGGTCCGAAATATCTGATCCGTGGTCCGATCTGGGTCCGAACCAGACGGCCCGAACCTTGATCCGAACCCGAAATAATCTTGATCCGAAAGATCCGCTATGGTCTCATCCGATCCGAAACCGATCCGACCCGAAGGTGAACCGATCCGAAATTATTGGTTTCGATTAGGCTTTGATCCGAAGTACCCGAAACTTACCCGTTTTTTCATTAAAAAAAATTATCATTGGCCACTGGTGCAAAACTTTGGAAGAATTTTATGTAAGTACTAAACAATTTAAAAAATGTAGGGAGTACTAACTACTAAACAATTAATATCCAATAAAAGGGCGACTAATAGAATAATTAATAACTCAAAAGATTAGTATAGAAAAAAAATTATTTACATAGGACAACCCTTACCCTACTAAAAAAGCTCAAAATCTTTCTTGTCCAATCCGATCCGATGATAGGAAACCACAACCCGAAACCCGATCCGACCCGAAACCCGATCCGATCCGAAATAATAGTCCGAATGATGACCCAATCTGAAACGGTCCGGTCCTATCCCGGTCCCGAATGTAACCTGATCTGAAAACGGTCCGACCTGAATTGGTCCGGTCCGAATCCGATCCGATTGGTCCGATTGCCAGGTCTAGTTGGGGTGTGTAGACACATAATCGTGTCTCCCCATTTAAGGATTCAATGATGAAACATACCGCGACATTAGTTGGCACGACCCAACGGAAGAGCAATCTAAAAGAACCATTCTAAAATGTGTTTCGAAATGATATTCTAAAGCCCAATCAATTGTATTTCAAGCCCATAAAATGTTTTAAATCCATTTTAAAAGCCCAATCAAATATTTATTATTTTAATAGATATATTTCATAAATATTTTATTATCTTTGATAAATAAATCAAATTATTAATTCGTAAAATTCCATCACCGGAATTTTTGGGATAAAAAAGTATATTTGAAAGACGCGCAATGGAATATGCTCGAATATTCCAGAATATGCGACGGACGCGGGGGCTGCGCTCAGCGCGCCACGTGCGTCCAACACATTGGCCATATCGCGTCAGGCGAGCCAATGAGCGCCTGACACGTAGATTTTGTGACTCACACAGAGTCCTGCGTCAGACACAAGTCTTGTGTGAGACGCAACATACTTTTCTATCTTTTCAAAACACGTTTACACGTGCCTATCTCTGATTGGGCTGGCTGCATCAGGCACACCGATGTGCGCCTGACGCGTGGCATTGCGCCTGCCACGGAGGCCTGCGCCTGGCGCAGGGCTTGCATGAGGCGCAAGGTTTCTTTTCTCTATAAATACCCGTATTTTCCCGAATTACGGACGGCTTTTCAGATTATTATTTCACGAATACAAAAACTGACGAATACCTCTACCATACTCTTCGAATACCTCAAACACTCAAATACTTTCAATCAATCAATACTTTCAATCAATACTTTCACACTGCATTCTTGGTTCCACGATTGCTCCGCCTAAAGATCGTTGTGCTCCTCAATCTAGGCCGCATAGGTATAATACCTGAGGATCCTTGAATCAATTATTTTTATATTGAAGTTATTAATCATTTGTTTCATGATGTAGATCTTTGGTATAAATCGTTATACTGTATATTCTAATCCCTTTCTTTCTTTTTATTTATTTTTCATTATTATTATATGTCTGCCTGATCATTCTATGCATATTATATGATTGTCCCTACTTTATTGCTTTTATCACCCCCACATGTTATTTATTGCTAATAAAAAACCTAAAGAACTGTTCTAATATTAATCAGATTAATTAAGACAACCTGTTAGGTTCCCTGTAATATTGATTGCCTAATAACATGTCACTAAAAATTAGTCTTTTGTGTGTTTCCTGAACCTACTTAGACTAAATATTTTTAGGGTGTTTAAAACATTATTTGATTATTCTTTGGCATAAAATCTGCAATAAATCGATATTTAGTAGAGGCCAACTTTGGGCGAATGTGGTTCATTATGACTATATTCGTACCCTCACTCCCGAACTCAATCTTTGGTTCACTTTGACCATCTATGGAGTCAGGTAGGAAAAATCTACATTGGATAATTTGTCCCTACGTTTTTCCCATATTCAATTAGGTTTATGATTCTTCCTAAAAAGAATTATTGGCGACTTCTTTCAATACAAAACAATTTTCAATTAAACCTTAACAGTGGGGTAGTCAAATCTAATACGCGCTCACACCGCATAGGCGAAATAAAAACACGTCTACAGGGTGTATGGCTTATAATGGGCCTCTGGATGGAGGCCCTGTGAGAGGTAGAGATGGCCAAAAGTGCGGGCCAATCCAGCCCAGCCCACCTCGTGGGTCGTGTGGGTCGAACCCGCGAAAATCCCGGTCCAGCTTGCCTCGAACCGTGAAATTGGTGGGTGGATCGTGGGCCGAATTTTTTGAGCCCAACCCACGAAAGTCCGCTACTAAAATCGCCCAGCCCAGTCCACGAAACCGGTCCAACCCGGCCCATGATCCGGACCAGCCCAGCCCAAGTAATTATTCAACCAAATTATGTATATTTTAATCAAATTGTATATATTTTAATCAAATTGCATATATTATAATTCAATGAAATTCAAAAATAATGAAATTTATTCATTAATATTAATAATTATATATATTTTAATTAGTTTTAAAGGTTTTATGTAACAATAATGAATAATTTCAATGATTCAATAATTTTGAAAAAAAAATTCTCATGCCGGACTGCCAGCCCGATCCAGCCCGCTAGGCCTACGAACCGGAAGCCGCTTCTTCAGAACCATGAAAACGGTAAAGGGCCCAGGGTGTGGGCCAAGATTTTTTCAGCACCGTGGACTCAGGCCCAAACCGTGAATTTCACGGTCAGGTCCTGGGCCATGAAATCTCAGCCCGGCACGCTAAGGCCCACGGATTGGCCCGCCTAGCCCGCATCAATGGCCATCTCTAGTGCGTGGGCAGCCCAAAGGATATCTTCTTACCTATTTTTTTAAAAAAAAATATTAGTCTTTATGGGGTGAAATTATTTAAAAACAAGATAATACTGATATATTTTAAGAAAATAGAATTTATATCATTTACATATCTGAAAGCCTTATACCCCTATTTCAAAGAGGTCTCGAATAAGTGACCTCTTAATTTGTATTGTCGTGATCTTACCACTAAACTATAACTTGAGCTTGTGTCAAAATATCCAAATTATACATCATTTCTTTTTTATTAAATTAACCTGGACATTGCCTTGAGGGGATTAACCGATTAAGGGTTCTGGCTTTGTGGTTCGCACAGGCCTCACAAAAAAAATCAATTTCCTTTTTTTAATAATATACTATTATTGTACAATCGGTTCATCCTCACTCTGTCCAACTTTATCTCTCTTTCAATAAATAAATACTCTACCAACTCCTATGACATCTAGTTTTAAAATAAATTTATTTGATAATCATACTACGGCCCTGTTCTTTTGAACTTATTTTGGCTGAACTGAACTGAACTTATTTTATTTTGGCTGAACTGAACTTATTTTTGCTGAACTGAACTTATTTTTACTTATTTCTGCTGAACTGAACTTATTTTTACTTATTTTTGCTGAACTGAACTTATTTTGGTGAACCGAACTTATTTTTCTTGACCTGAACTTATTTTTAATTTGAACTGAACTTATTTTCTTTGACTGAACTTATTTTTGTTGAACTAAAGCTGTATTAACATAATATTATCAATACTTATTATTATAATAATCAATAAATATTAACATAATATTATCAATACTTATTATTATTATTTTATTATTTTATAATAATAAATAATAAATAATAAATAATAAATAATAAATAATAAATAATAAATAATAATAAAAATAATAAATAATAATAATAATAAATAACAAATTATAAATAATAATAAATAATAAATAATATAACAAATAATAAATAATAAATAAAAAATAATAAAAATAATAAAAAATAATATTAATAATAATAAATAATAAATAATAAATAATAATAAATAATAATAATAATAATAATAAATAATAATAAATAATAGTAATAAATAATAAATAATAATAATAATAATAATAAATAATAATAAATAATAAATAATAATAATAATAAATAAAAAATAATAATTAATAAAAAATAATATTAATAATAATAAAAAAAAAAATAATAAATAATAAAAAATAATATTAATAATAATAAATAATAAATAATAAATAATAAATCATAAAAAATAATATTAATAATAATAAATAATAAATAATAAATAATAAATAAAAATAATAATAAAAAAAATAAAAAAAAATAAAAAAAATAATAAAAAATAATAATAATAATAATAAATAATAAATAATAATAATAAATAATAAATCATAATTAATAAATAATAAATAATAATAAATATAAATAATAAATAATAATAAATAATAAATAATAAATAATAAATAATAAATAATAAATATTAATAATAATAAATAATATTAAATAATAAATAATAAATAATAAATAATAATAATAATAATAATAATAATAATAATAAATAATAGATAATAAATAATAAATAATAATAATAAATAATAATAATAATAATAATAATAATAATAAATAATAAAATAATAAAATAATAATAATAATAAATAATAAATAATAATAATAAATAATAAATAATAAATAATAATAAATAATAAATACTAAATAATAAATAATAAATCAAAAAATAAAAAATCAATCAAAAAAATAAAAAAATAAAAATACAAATTCATCGTTATTATAATTATAATATTAATAATAATAATAATAATAATAATAACAATAGTAATAGTAATATTGAAAACAAAAATAATAATTATAACATTAGACAAGACTAAACTTATTTTCTTTGAGGCGAACTTATTTTGGGTGACTTGAACTTATTTTTTTTGAACCGAACTTATTTTTACTTATTTTTGCTGAACTGAACTTATTTTTACTTATTTTTGCTGAACTGAACTTATTTTTACTTATTTTTGCTGAAAATAAGTCCAAAAGAACAGGGCCTACAACTTATCACCTTAAACTATGTATCCCAACAAGTGTTTAATTTTTTGTAGGAAGGAGGAAGTACTAAATTTGTATCAACTTCTTAAAAACTTCACGAACAGATAATTGAAGATATTAAATGCAAAAATCATCTATTTTTAATAAGTGTAAAAGTCAATATGTTAAATTTACTAAAAATGAAGATAGCATTGGAATATCGATATAATGAAGGTATATCAAATAAACATAAAGTTTAGTTTTCTTACCGTTAAAAACTTAAAATAAACTTCTCATTTATATATTATGATCATTATCCATTCACTTAATTAAATTAGGACCCTTAGATTCAAAATCCTAAATCCATCCCACCAAACAACTACTAGTTGATTCTAAAACTAGGCAAGAAGTTTGTAGTAATGAACCCATCTCAGAAAAGAAAAAGAATTCAGAGAAAATGTCCTACGTGTTAGCCTTAGAATGTTCTAGTAACAACTCACCCCTTCGGCCTTGTTCTCATCAACTTTCAAACTTCTAGCATCTTCTCCAATCCATCCTAAAACCCTCTATTAATAGGAAAAATTCCTACCCATACCTCACACTACCAGTCTACCATTCTCACAAGTCACAACAACTCAAAAACCAAAAAAGCTCGCTAAACACACCCAAGAAAAAACAACAACAACAAAAAAACACTACTGATCAGTGATCACTATATTCCTCTGTTAGTTTTCTCAACTTGCTAAAACAATGAAGGCAGCAGTAGACGAGACGAAGGAAACGGTGACAGTCCGAGCCAAGCACCGAGACGAGGAAGGAAAAATAGTGACCGAAAAAGTGGAGGTGCACACTCACGACGTAGACAGTCTCAAGCACATCGAGAAGAAGCTCGTCGACACAGGCCTTCATCGCCTAGAGCGTCACTCAGCTGATCACAAGGCCTCGGTGAAAAAGCCGCCTCCAAAGAAAGGCCGAGGCGGCAAGTACACCTGGGAAGGTCCCATGACCGAGGCCGATAACGAGCTCGAGGCCGGGGTCCCCGTCCTCGACGAGGGGGACCCCAACTTTGTTGATGATGAAGAAGAGGTTGGTGATGAGGAGGTCAGAGATATGGTGAAAGGTGAAGTGGAGGTGGCTAAGGTTGTGGAAGAAAGGGAAGGTGTTGCTAGAGTTGATGTTGATCCTAAACTTAATGTTTGAGGGTTTTTTTAGTTGTTGTGTTTGTTTGGGTTGAATATTAACTGCTTCTTTGGGGGTTGAAATAATTTCTCTGTGTGTGTGTTTTTTTTTTTTTTACTTCTTTGTATGCTGTTGGATGATAACAATGGATTGTTAACTTTTTTTTTTTAATGTTAGAACTTAGATGTTGTACGTGCGTGTTCATTTTGATTTTTTTAAGAAATGAAATATTGGACGGAACGTGACTCAAGTATAGTTATGATATTATGCGGGTTTTGCGATTTGACGCTCTAAAATTTCCTACTAACGTTCTAAATACAGTATTTTTATACTTAATACATGACAAATAGAGTTTAGAGTTTAGCTGTTAGAGTTTAAAGTTTGTTGTTAGAGTTTTAACTTTTTGTTCAGCAGATTTGATTGCTGATTTGACAACTTTTTTTTATAAATGTGTTTGGTAATAATTAACTGATTGCTAAAAACTTATTGCTATTTGTTTATGTGAAATGACATTTATAGATATTTTAATACATATGTGTAGTATTATTATTAGAGGTAAAAAAGTCATTGAACATATTTTTACCTAATCCTCTAAAGAAAAAGCTCTTATTAGGAGCTTTTTTATTTTTAGAGTTTTTATTCCAAAACTCTCTCTAAAACTCTCTTTACCAAACACCCCTTTTAGAGTTTTTGACTAGTCAAAATTATAAAAGTGGTCCAAAACTCTCTTTTTGCTCCAAAACTCTAATTGCCAAACATTCCCTATACCTCCATTTCTTTTCTCTCTCCTCCTTTCCCCCACTTCACCTTCCCCTTCCCCCTTCTTCCACACCATGACTGCCACACCACTGCCGAACTCCATCATCGCCGCTGTTCCACCACCACTGTCGTCGACGTCATCGCCGCCGTACCACCACCACGAAACCGGACGCCCCACCATGGGAGTTGGGAGACTGAATTTTTTTTTTATAAAAAAAGGAGAGGCGTCCACCATGAACGCCCCACCACCGGTGGAGGCGTCCATGGCAGGCGCCTCACCCAGCCTCCCTTTTTTTTTAATTTTTTTGTAAATCAAAGAAATGGTTAGAAAGGGGGAAAACAGAGAGAAGAAGGTTTGCTGATTCCTTCGAAGTATTATTTTGCTGTGAAATACATTGTTTCCTTAGAAGTAGTATTTTACTGTGAAATACATTGATTACTTTGAAGTAGCATTTTGCTGGATTTTGCAATTTTTGATCAAGCTCTTTATTTGTATCTTCAATTTGGGTAATTTCTGTTAATATCTAGTAGTAGTAGATAATTAATAGAAATTAATTATCTACTACTAATTTCTGTTACAAATCCACCGTATATGCATGGAATTCCTGATAAAATCGATGATGAAGTTACTAGCATGTTGGTTAAAGAGTGAATGTGCGAGCATTTTTATTGTGGTGGTGGTGCGGTGGTGGTGTGCCGGTCGGTGGTGGTGCGGTGGTGGTGTGCCAGCCAGTGGTGATGTGTTATAAGATGGGGAGGGGAAGTGAAGAAGGAAGAGGAGAAATGAGAAAGAGATGGAAAGTATATCAATGTAGTTTATACATGTATTTAGGGCGTTAATAGGAAATTTTAGGGCGTTATTTAGCAACCCACATTGCAGGGCGTTAACGAACCTCTAGCACAAATCTTAGCTCTTTCCCCGGTGCAACTAGATGTCTCTCTTCGAGTGTCAGGCTTTATTCTCCCTAACGCCTCTTGGGACATCAATAAACTTCATCTTTTCTTACCCGGATCTAGTGAACATTGTCAAAGGTATTACGCTACCTTCTCACCCTATGGTTGATACCCCCGTTTGGGGTCCCACCTCAAATGGTCTTTTCTCTGTTAAAACAGCCACCTGGCTGGCCCATAATCTACCAAACTCCGCCCCATGGCCTTTTAAATGGATCTGGCGACTTGATCTTCCGTCAAAGCTTCTTATTTTTCTATGGCAAATATGTCACCATAGTCTACCCATTCGTCAAATCCCTGCATGCTCGTCAAATCATCCCCCTTGATCCTTTGCCCCTTATGTAACCATCTTCTTTGAATCTTTGGACCACTTATTCCTCTGCTGTCCCATCTCCAGCTCCCTTTGGCAGCTTCCACAAGTCCGAAAATGGCTTGTCTTCCCAACGTTTCAAACTTCCCTACTAGAGCAACTTACCCTTCTCAAAACGCACAAGCTTACCATCTCACGTTTTGTCTTTCTCCTTTGGCATTTATGGAAGGAAAGAGATGAGATCATCTTCCACAACTCGTCCTGGAACCCTATTCGTACTTCTTGGAAAGCACGTCACATCTACGCAGTGAAGCAAACTCGGCGGCCATTGGATTGCAAATGTCGGCCACTTAGTGGATTCAGTTTTTCATATTACTCCTTGTAACAATTCCTCCCTTCATGATATCCTTGTAAACGATGCCTTAGGAGTTCCCCTCGTGAGGAGGGTCTCCTAAGCTCTCTTTTTTTCCTTACCTTATAAAAAAAAAAAAACATTGCAGGGGTAAAGTTAGGAATAAGAGCTAATAGGATCAAATGTTTTTGAAGCAAATTTATAAAACATTTACTTTTAATTATTTTATTTTACCGAAGATTTATGTAATATAATTGCTAGTTTAATATAATATATCTTAAAAACTAATAAAAAGTCATTTTAAAATATGGACTGTAAGGGTGGGGTCGTCAGGGTTGGGTCTCTGTTAGCTCTCCAAGTAGCTTCGTCCTTGTGCGTATGTTATTAGGCTCGTGTAGGTATGTTATTTTTTTTCTTTCGGCTTTCACTATGGACGCTCTATGGTAAGATGAAGGGCCTTGCCAGATCGAAATCTCTCGCAGGTTAACCCGGCCTGGGTTTGCACACATACACTTTGAGAGGGGGATGGTAAAGGGAAACCTTTTCCCAAAGTGCCCCTAGTGGGATCGAATATCTAATCTTGAGGTTGGAAAGTTTTTTCCTTACTACTAGGCTGTAGGTATGTTATTAGGTTATGAAAAGCTATTGTTGTCTTAAAATCATATATTTGATTAGATGTTTCACTATATGTGTATGGCATGGTGAATTACCAAGTATATACATATCATGTCGTGAAATGCCTATCAAACATTTGGGTTTTGGTTGGCTACTATTTCTCCTAATCAGTTTATATATTAGTAGCGTATGCATCGTAATATTAGGGAGTGTTAGAGTATAAAATTATTCTTGGAACTTCAACCATCAACTTAAGCTTTTGGTTGAGTTAGTCGACAAAAATATTATTGTGCTCTTGTTCTAGGCTTAGTAATCGTGATTTTTTTGTGAAACTTACCATCATTAAAATGGAATTGTGAAGATGTCTTGCATATCATTGATTGATAATCTATCAATTATAGGTGGACTTAGATCTTTCTTTCGATAACCATGCTTTTAATAATTATAGCTCTATGCCTACAATTATCATGGCTACCAAGGACATCTTTAATGGGAAGATTAGCCCACTTGCAAATTGGCTTGCCACATCAAGAAACTAAGCTACACAAATCTACACCTACAATCTTCTCTAATTGTGAGTTACAATGCATTCAGCTTCAATTGGACACATAATCGATCAATATTCAAATTAATTTATGTACTCCCTTCCTTAAAGTGAAAGAAGCAAGTGATAGTTTTGGCTAGGTAGAGCTACATTTCACTGTCTCAGCATGTTCCTCATCGAGCTAATACTTTTGCCCATTGGAATTGCCTAAGAGCATCTACAATGGGATGGTTTTAGCTTGGTCTAGAAAATAGTAAAACTAGCTTTACTTAGTTTTGTTATTGGGGCACTTGGCCCTTTGGGTTGGTTGGTCTGGAAATCCAGACCATATGTGCCTTGGATGGAGCGCCCAAGACGAGTCAAATTGTGCCGCGTGGCAAAGAAGCTGGCCAGAAATAAATATTGGGCCCATTTAAACGCTGCGAATTGAACAAAAAGGGCGAAAGTAGGAGTGAAACGCTGCATTGAAGGGAGCAGCTGGGCCCAAATTAGGAGAGTGCTGTCAGTGGGTTTGACGCGCGTCAGAGCCCACTGATCAGCCATTCTCTTGCTGCCACGCGTGGAGGAGTGCTGTCAGCTTCTTTGCACTCTCTTTTTGCTGATTTCTTCAACGGTAATATTACAACGTTTAAATTTTGTATTGTTAATAAAAAAAATCAGGTTATATTATAAAAAAAAAATTACAATAACGGCTATAAAATATTTTTATCTATAAATTGAGCCCAAATTTCATATATTTCATAGGGAACGTGAGGAAGCTCATGAAAGATTGTTTCATGACTATTTCAGCACTGGAATTGGAAGAATTGTCCTCTGGGCTGGAAAGGAATGTATCAAGGAAGAAGCAAAACAACAACAATAATAATCTTAGAAGCGGTTGCTTTAAGTGACTTATGGATATGGCATGCTTTTTTGGCACCCCGGGTTCATGCAATGATATAAACGTATTGCAGAGGTCTACCGTCTTTGATGATGTTCTACAAGGAAGAGCTCAGGAGGTCAACTTCTCGGTGAACGGGACAACTTATAACATGGGTTACAATCTTGCGATGGCATATACCCGAGGTGGTCAACATTCATCCCCGCATGATAAAGCTCCTCCAAACCCCCCAAACAAAGATTATTCACACAACATCAAGAAGCTGTTAGAAAAGATGTAGAGCGTGCATTCGGGGTATTGCAAGCTAGATTTGCAATCATTCGCAAACCCGCTCTCGCGTGGGATAAGGACATATTGTGGAAAATAATCATGGCATGTATCATCATGCACAATATGATTGTTGAAGATGAGTGTGATACTTATCAAAATTACCGAGATCCGAACGAATATGATCAAGTTCAAACTCAAAATAACGAGGGGTCATCTAACCAAGCCGGAGGAGACTCATTCGTTGTGCACAACGGAAGACTCGACACGCGAAATTTAGGTGCATACATGGAGAGAAGATCCGAGATGCGAGCCGGAGAAACTCACATCTCACTAAAAAATAACTTGGTTGAACACATATGGCGTAAGTTTGGGCCTAATCGTCAAGTTGATTAAGTAACTTTTATTGAATTGCTTATGGTTTAAGTAATTTCAAATTTCATGTATTTGTGTTTTTTAAATTATCTATCTTTAAATATCAAATTATCATGTATTTGTGTGTTTTAAATTATCTATCTTTATGTATCAAATTATCATGTATTTGTGTGTTTTTAATTATCTATCTTTATGTATCAAATTTCATGTATCTGTGTTTTTTTAATTATTTATCTTATGTAATGTGTTTGTTGTTTTTAATTTATAATGTCAAGTTAACGTAATTTAATTTAACGTAAGCTAATTAATACATAGTTACTATAATTTCAAGTTAACGCTAATTTAATTTAACGTAAGCTAATTAGCTAATTAGCTTTTAACGTAATTTAATTTAATGTAAATTAATTTAACATAATTTAATTAGCTTTTATTAATTTAGATCATCTATTTCATATAAAAATAAACATTGAGTAGGAGAGAGAGTATATGGTGGGTATGGTAAAAGTAGGAGAGAGAAATAGAAAAACCAAGTAAGACCAACCAAACCATTGTGAGAAAAAAAAGATGAGTTGGTGGGAGTTTTAGTGGGATGTGAGGTGTAAGAAGGAGGAAATGAGAGAGAAAGAAAAAATCTCCAAGACCAACCAAGACCAACTAGCCCATTGTAGATGCTCTAATTAAGAGCGGAGCTCGCCCACAGGCTATGCGCAATAAACAGCTAGACCCACAGTTTTATACAACTGACACCACAAAATATTTTACTTGCTCCGTTTCTTTTTAGTTGCAACACTTTTTTTTTCACAAACTCCAATGCAAAATTTGGGTAGGAGAGAGATAGAGAGGAAAAAAAGAGAGGGCCCCATGTGATTGGAGAGAGATAGAGAGAAAGAAAAAGCAAAAGTAGAAAGTGTTGCAACTAATTAATTATTTCCCTTTTAGGAAAGTGTTGCAACTAAAAAGAAACGGAGGAAGTACAAGATCATATATTAGATTCAATTTCTTATAGTGCGTGCGCTTACCTTCTATTTTAGGACATATCAAATAATTTCATATGCATACTTTCCACGTCTTTTTTTTATGAGGAGAATAAACTTAGCCTGACACTCTAGTTCGGGGGTCAGTTTAAAACACATCCTTACGGGTGATAAGAGAAAAATCAACACAATATGGAGGAAATCAATACAAAAAGGAAGGGTAGTCACGAGCCTTCCTAGCCATGAAATCCGCCGCTCTATTAGTTTCACGAAAGCAGTGGAGGAAACGACAATCTTGGAATTGAAGAGCATCCACCTTTGGCATATTTAATAATGTATAAATCTCCCACGGACTTTGCCAAGAGTTTTTCTTAGAGTTGATAACCCCCAAGTGTCTCCTTCTATAATAAGATGTGAAATATTAAGAGAAAGGGCACCCTTGACGCCTTCACCAAGAGACCAAGCCTCTGCTTGGATGATAGAGATATGGGATCCCAAGGACTTAGCACGAGCTAAGACCACATCATCATCACTATTTCTAATGACAAAACCAAGAGAGGCTTTGCCATTGCTAAGTTTGGAGCCATCGAAGTTCAACTTGAAAAAAAATTAATGGGGCAGGAGACCGAATAATATTATTACCCGAACGAAGGACCTTCAGAGTCATTGTCTTGGGGAAAAGGGAATTGGAGGAGAGGTTTAAATCAACACTTTCAGCTTTGGACCATGTAGAAAAGAAATTATTAATTTGGAAGTTGGCACGGTGAGGGAAAACACCTTCATTATTAATCTGAAGAACCAAATAAATCACCAAACAAAGGAGAATTTAGTGATTCATGATCCCAACTGACAAGACTTCACGACAAGAATTAAGCCAGTAACGAAAAGAGAATTGATTAAAAGCATGGAACTTTTGAGGGAGAAGCGGCCAATCTCCACTAGCATGGAGGCACGCAAAAAATATCTGACGTGAACGGTAGCTTAAAGCAAAGGTGAGTAAGGGTTTTAGAAGCATTGCTACAAAGACACATTGTTGAGGAAGAAAGATCTTGCATTTTTCAAGTCTGTCCATGGTGGGATGCACAATGGAGGAAAATTGTTGAAAATAGGATGACATGCCAAATAATCATAAGTAAATTTGTAGGAATTTGTGCCTTGAATCTGGTCAAAAAGGTGCTTTCGTCGGCTCGCCCGACCGGATCGGGCAGGCTCGCCCGACCAGGCGGGATCGAAGGTCTCAGCAGGGGTTTGGCAGCAGGCAGCCCGATCGGGCGTGTTACTGAACTACGACCCGACGGTCGACCGGGCGATGGCTGCCCGATCGGGCCTAGGAACAATTTGCGTTTGGGAATATAGGCCGCCCGACCCGATCAAGTGGTGGGCTTTTTGACGCGGAAACCCGTTTTTGGGGTTGGGTTATAAATAGGCTTTTAACCTAGTTTATTTATTAGACGATTAAGTCATTAAAACACATACGTATTATGAGATTCCTCTTCATCAATAAAACTATTCTCTCCTCTTTAGTGGACGTAGCCAACACTCCGTTGGTGAACCACGTTAAATCTGTGTGTGATTTTCTTTGTTTTGCATTCGATTATTTGTTCTTTCTCACATCTGTTATAACAAATTGGTATCAGAGCTTTGGTTTTTCGACCTGAGTAAGAAAGATGTCTGGGATGAATGTGAAAATCGATAAATTCCTTTGGGAGAAACGGTTTCGATCTGCGGCGAGATCAAGATGCGGGCTTTTGAAACAGCAAGGATTTTGGGCACCGTTGGAAAAGAAGTCAGCGTATTCGATTACTCGTTGCGATGGGCGTTCGGAGGAGAAGGCACATTCAACGATTATGTTGTGTACGGGCGACGACATAATCCAGAAGTCGCGGAGGAGAACCGGCGTGTACGTGGTTGATGTTTGAGAGTTTGTATATGACAAAATCTCTAACCAACAAGTTGCTTTTGAAGCAACGTATGTTCAGCCTGCGTATGTAGAAAGGTACGTCTCTTAGGGACCATCTCGAAAAGTTGAATACTATCTTACTAGATCTTCGTAATATTGATGTTAACGTAGATGATGAGGATGATGCTTTAATTCTGTTAGTATCTTTGCCTTTATCATATGAGAATTTTGTGGATTCTTTTATTGTTGGGAAAGATAGTTTGTCACTAGAAGATGTAAGATCTGCTCTTAATACTAGAGAGATTCGTCATAAGGCGTCTGGTACAGGTACAGTCGATCAGGCTACTGGATTAGTAGCTAGTGAAGGTATTGGACAGGGGAATTCGGGGAGAAAATCCAGGAAACCGTCCTCTAGAGGTCCTAAACCTAGTGATGTCTGTAATTACTGTAAGGAGACGGGGCATTGGAAAAGGGAATGTCCTAAAAAGAAGAATCAGGAAAATAAGTTTGTATCTGATAAATCTGGGTCTGGTTCTGCTGCTGTTGCAGCAAAAAAATTCGAGTTCTGACGATGATATTGCTTTAGTTGCTAACGAACAAACACATTGCAGTGATGTGTGGGTTTTAGATTCTGGAGCGTCTTGTCATATGTGTCCGCGCAGGGAGTGGTTTATGAACTATAAACAGGTTGATGGAAGTTTTACTATGGCCAACAGTGAGGTCTGCAAGACAGTTGGTATAGGGTCCATCAGAATTAGGACATGTGATGACAAAGTCTGTACTTTGAACATTCTTAGGCACGTTCCACAGGTTACAAAGAATCTGATTTCACTTAGTCTGTTAGACAGAAAAGGGTTCAGTTTCAAAGGTGAAGGTGGAGTGTTGTATGTCTACAAGGGTTCAAAGATAATTCTGAAAGGGGTTAAACGGGAGACATTGTATGTGTTGCAAGGGTCTACGTTATCTGAGTCTGGGGTTGCCACATTGGCTGTTTGTGGTAGTGTTGAGAAACAGGTGGAGCACAGAGACACTCTACGTTGGAGTGGTGGTTCACGTCAGGGAAAGGTTCGTCAACATTCACAATCTGAAATTCCGTGTTCTTCGTCGTCAAAATCGGGTCAGTTAAATTTGGCTCTTGGTCGGCATGTAATTTTTGGGAACTCTCCCCAAAGGGACAGTTGTGAAGACACGGTGGGTTTTGCATTATCTGTCGGAGAGGTGGATATATCTGCGCCGTCCAAGGAAGGTGTTACTTGTGCTAGGAATGAGTATAAGCAAGCCATCTGTTCGAATCTGGTTCCACAGGGTAAGTTCCAAGGTTGCTTGGACTTACAAACTAATCGAGGTTGTTAGTTGCCCTCGGTGGCAAGTCCGGGTACCTTAGGGGCTAATGCGGTGTCCTTCGGGGACTAATGCAGTGCAGTTGTCTTTCGGGGCAAATCCAGTTGCGGGGAGAATCTAGGCATTGTGTTGATGCATACATTATCCGATTTTACGGTTTTGTTGTGAGAGGATTCAAGTCGAGGTGGAGATTTGAAGGAATTTGTGCCTTGAATCCGGTCAAAAAGGTGCTTTCGTCGGTTCGCCCGATTGGATCGGGCGGGGTCGAAGGTCTCAGCAAGGGTTTGGCAGCAGGCCGCCCGATTGGATCAGGCGGGTTCGCCTGATCGGGCGTGTTCTAGAACTACGGCCGGGCGATAGTGCCTGATCGGACCCGGGAACAATTTGCGTTTGGGAATATAGGCCGCCCAATCGGGCGGATGTCGCCGACCCGATCGGACGGTGGGCTTTTTGGCCGCAAACGCGTTTTCGTGGTTGGGTTATAAATAGCCTTTTAACCTAATTCGTTTAAACGGTCATTAGTGCTAAAACACATCATGTCCTGAGATTCCTCTTCATCAATAAAACTATTCTCTCTCTGCCCGTGGACGTAGCCAACATCCGTTGGTGAACCCACGTTAAATCTGTGTGTGATTTTCTTTGTTTTGCATTCGATTATTTGTTATTTACTGCATCTGTCATAACAAAATTAATGTGAAACTTTCAAAATATAGAATTACAGCAATCGATAGAAAATAGCAAAGTATGTGTGTGTGGGTGCTGGTGTGTGAAGCACCCTTGGTAACTTACCTTTCATCAAATTAAAGATAGGAACGACAATTTTTAAAAGGTAAAATTGGAGTCAATAGCAGTACTAACTAAATGTTTTGTGTACACAACAGCCAACAACCAAATGGGATGCAACTAATGATATAGTCTATACCATTGCTGTGCACAGTGACACATAGGTCATTGGAAGTTATGAATAATGTCAGCGAAGAAATTAATTATTTTAACCTATTATTTGGAAATTCGTTTATTATGAAATTCTCAAGGCTAAGAGGAGTGATTAGGTTAATCCATGTCCCAATTTTCAAAGAAATTTTTTTCTGTAATTTTTTTTGGTTGGAGAGGATTTTTTGTTGGATTTCTCTTACTTTTTCCTTTTGGTATGAAATATTTACTTTGAAGCAATATAATAGTGACTCAACATTTTAGAGACGCATAATTGTACAAGAATAACCATTTATTGCAACAACAAGACCTAAAACCATATACCGATGTAAATTAAAACCCTAGTTTGCATATTTTTTACGAAAACTACCTTATGAAAAATTTGTTGTCCCAAACTACCTTACTTTTACCATTTTGTTGTTGACAGCTACCTAATGTCGATTTTCGGTGTTGGCTTTTTTTCAGTTCAAAATTGTGGGCGAAAACAAAGTTACCCTTGTGGAAATTGTTTGAGATTCGAGGAGACTGCGAGGGTGATTGAGAGGGTGATTGTTTCAATTTTAGTTTAAGTAGAAGAGGAATTTAATGGTGGATTGGTGGTACAAAGTGTCGACATATATATGAGAGAGAGAGAGAGCGCACGGGGAAATGAGGAAAATAGGGTGGGGTAAATGAAAAAAAGGGTTTGAAGAGGTCAAGTGATATTATGTGACATTAAAAAGCTGGAAAGAAAAAGAGTCAACGCCGCAAACGGGCATAGGGTAATTGTCAGCAACAAAATGGTATAAGTAAGGTAGTTTGGACAACAAATTTTTTATAAGGTACTTTATCGCAAAAACTTGAAAGTTAAAGATAGTTTGGGACAAAAAATACTAAAATTTATATAAACTTAATGTGTGCATTACTCTTATCGGATAATAACCCTAGTTGGTGATGTTAGAAATAAAGTAGGCAAGCAAAGCACACATAAATAGGAGATCTCATATGGACAACGAAGAAAGAAGGAGATCAATCGTTATCCATTAGAATGTTTATTTCATGTACTCTACATACAATAAAAAGTTAGAAAATGCATGGTATAAGATCTAATCCCATGACTTGAAGTCACTATACTTAAAGTCTTAACTACTAAACCAAGTAATGTTTGGTGTTATAAATTTAAAGTAAAATATTAATAAATGAAAATTATAATTACCGGATATAACTTCGGACCTAAAAACTAGTTAAAAATGAAAGCGGTTATTTCACCATATACCTCGACAAATCAAGAAATTCACCATATACCCTCAATGTTTCAGTGATTCACCATATACCCCGACTTTTCAAAATTGTTCACCAAATGCCCTTTTTGGTAACGGACGTTAAGTCACCGTCGAGTTATTTACAATTTTGTCACCCTAACACTAACCTAACCCCAAAATCCTAACCCCCTAAACCCTAACACTAATCCTAACCCTAACCCCAACCCTAAACCCCAACCTTAACCCTAAACTCCCACCACCCTCTCCCCCACCCTCCCCCCTCCCCACCCTGACCCCTCCCCCGCACCCCCGCCTCCCTCCCCCACGGCGGCCCTCTTCCCGCCCAGTCGAGAGAACCCCGCCTCCCTCGCCCGGTCGCGAGAACCCCACCCGTCCCCTACACCGTCGCGAGAACCCCACCGTCCCCCTGCACCGTCGCGAGAACCCCGCTCCTCCCCTGCACCGTCGCGAGAACCCCGCACTTCCCCCTGCATTTCGCGTTTTCTTCCTCTTCGTTTTCGATAATTTACCCACCCCCAATCCTTGCAGCTCGCATTTTCGCGCAATTCATCAATATCTTCGCTCAAATCGTGCAATTCATCAACATCTTCGCTCAAATCGCGCAATTCATCAACATCTTAGCTCAAATTAAGCTACGTTTTCGGCATAAATTCGAGCAACATTACAAATCTATGTTTAACTCATGAAAAGTCTTGGGGTTTGTGATGGAGGGTTGCGGGGCACGGGGTTGCGAGGGAAGGGGTTGCGGTGCGAAGGGGGAGGTGGTTGCGGGTTGGTGGGACAGTGAGGGGCTGCGGGTTGGTGAGCGTGGGGGGTTTGAAGTGGTTGGGCGGATTGGGGGTTGAGGGTGGGTGGTAGGGGGTGGGGGTAGAGGCAAGTGGGGTGGATGGGAGGGAGTGGGTTAGGGTTAGATTAGGGTTAGGGGTTAGGGTTTAGATTCGGGTTAGGGATTAGGTTTAGGAGTTTGGGTTAGGGGTTAATAATGGCAAAATGGTAAATAAAGCTAACGGTGACTTAACGTCCGTTAGAAAAAGGGTATATGGTGCACAGTTTTGAAAACTCAGGGGTATATGGTGAATATCTGAAACATTAAGGGTATATGGTGAATTTCATGATTTGTCGGGGGTATATGGTGAAAAAACCGAAAATGAAATAGAGGGAGTCTGTGTTGTCTTCACTGGTACTACTACTAGTACTATCAAATAAAACAATCATGAAAGTGTCGAATCCTTTGACATATTGCTAAAAAGAAAGAGAAAGCTTATGACATTCCTTAAATCATCAAATTTCTGGCTAGTTAGTGGAGGTTTAGCTGCAGCTCACCAACTCCTTGTTATTATTAATGAATTGACACAATTCCATCTAGGACTATGCCAATCAAATTGGTGTGGTAACTGGTAACTACAGCTACAGCTGTGAAAACGGTGCAACATCATTGTTAACAAAAACAGTCAGCAGGGCGATCAATTTTGTCGTAGGTTCTTTGGAGACAAGGAAGATGAGACTTCTTTTCTTTTCTTATTACAAGCTGTCTACCTATTTTAACCAAAAGAAAAGAAAAGTGCTGTCTACCTTCTTTTTTGATAAAAAGCTCTCAACCTATCATAGCACAAGAATAACCATCTCATTATACACCTAAAGTTATTTTCTTCGTTTATTCACTTATTTGGAGGTCCATAAAATAAGCAAATTATCAACAATTGCTCTTTTGGAACTCTTGAAATGTAAAAAAAATAGCCTTAATCGTCATCCAACACTGTATCATTATATGGATCTTCAAAATAGCTAATAATAGGGGCAGAACATAGACCGACGACGAGCAAGAGCCCGAATACCCCCAATTTTAGAACTATTTTTGAGATTAATGCAAAAAACTTTGATAAAAATAAACGCAGGACTATAACAGTCCTACGCCAAAACATAATAGGGTAGCAGAAAATAAACCTGGCTAGGATTGAGGACCGACAATAGTTGGCATAGAGGTTAATGTTGCAAATGAGGAGAGGGTCAAACTAACAACAACCAACCATACTAGTGGCGCCCACACAGTGAAGCACGCCACAACCACCCCCATGGAAGTGGTTCGCCTTTCCATCCCAGCCTTGGCCTAGTCCACTTCTCTCCCAATTCCCATACCGCTCTACAAGACTTGTGCTCCTTGAACCTACACCGCACCATCTTCAGCAAAAAGAGGCCTTTAATTTGTTGCACCTTTACAATGCTTATAAACCTAAGCATGTGTGATCCATACAATATAATGCATCTTGAGACTCCATTTGCCCATCGATAATTGGTATATAGAATCATGAGCCTCCTCTCACTTGAATCGAAATTTCGTGGCGTAATCTTCCCTCCTTTTATATATGTATATATAAAAAAAATCTCTTTCTCTCTCTAAAATCCGAGAGTCTCTCTCACTAGGAAAAGTGAGCTCTCTTTCTTTCTCAAGCGTCTTTGCATGTTGCCTTTGTTCCATGCAAAGGATTTCTATTGTAGTTTTTACGCACGTCGGGAATTGAAGGACGCAAAGTGAAGAACTTTTTTGTACGAGCCAATCGGGAGGCGTTTCTTGTTCTGGGAATTGCTCCAACATACTAGGCTGTGTCAATAGGGTTTATTAGGGCAAGCAGTTGGTTTCCATGCAATATTGACCAATCCGGTTATTTCTTACACTTGGCGTCGTTTCCAAAACGTTTCATGTCCATCCCCTTTTGTTCCGTCTATTTAATGCTTTGTTTCTCAACTACCATCCATTCAAAACTCCACTTTCTCCATTAATACACTTCAACTCACCTTCTTTAACTATCTCTTCTCTTCAAAACACATTGTTTTTTCTCTACAAAATGTCTCAAAATAATGATTTCCGATATTTTAATATGGGGGCATTAGTTGATCCTCCCCCAAACTCGGAGTTCACTGGAGCAATTAATTGGAATATGGCTGTCTTAGGAAGGTTTGTTGGTCCACATCCACCCTCTGTGATTTCAGTGCAGGGGATAGTAAATTCTCAATGGATAAAGGGTGGAACAATTTCTGTTCATCGTGCAGGAGAATACTTTGTATTCTCATGCACCCAGCGAGCGGATGTGGATGCTCTTGTGCAGCAGCATACATCGATTATTGATGGGCGTATCATAATGTTTCGTAAGTCACACTGGTCGATGGTGCCTCAAAGCATTCAATTTAACTCAGCTTTGATTTGGGTTCGCGTTTCTGGGCTCCCATTAGGGTACTTATCTAATGCATGGGCCATGCAAGCTATGCGACATGTTGGTCTCTTTGAGGAGATGGAGACCCAGTCTTCAGAATTACCAAGGGAATTAGAATTCAGAGCACGACTGCTTATCGACCTATCAAAACCTTTGATTCCGGGTTGTTTTCTCCCTCTCTATGATTCACAAGTTATTTGGATATATTTTCGTTATGAGGGGGTTTTCCGCTTCTGTAAAAAGTGCGGGTGTGCTGGCCATTACACCCGAGCTTGCAATCTCTCCAATTTTGAAGCTCATCGACGCATCCGCACAAGGGTTGCTGATCTTGAGAATTTTGGACGCAGGGTCCTATATGGGTCGATGAATTTGGCTTATTACACAAATTTCATAGAAGGACTTCCAGATCATTTTCGTTTCAGAAATACTCAGGTAAATCTTTATCAAGCAATAGTAGATGATGATCCTCCTTTTCATCGAAGAGAAACACCTTCTTCAAGTAGTGATGTTAACTCTGGCATGCAATAATTTCCTGTTGGAAATCTTCCATATGATTCCTCTTCTGGGAGGAAGAAACTTTTTACTCGGGGAAGAGGATTTTGGCATCCAAAATGACAATGTGGAGCAAGATCATGACATGCAGCACAATATGGGTCTGGCGTCAGAAGCGTTCATAGAGAACCAAGTCCAACAATCTCCTGGGAGGAGATTTGGTTTAAGTTCAGATCCTTATGCTCAATTCTTTCCCTCTCAGGCAACTCACTCGCAAAATCTCAATGTTTTGCAAGGTATTTTGTCATCCAACGTGCAGGAAAATGCTGAGCAAGTTACATAAAATCAATCCCAAAGGCAATCGTTGTTTAAAGTCCTTGGAATATCAGAATGGGCTTCTCAAACGGGTGGCCCGGGTCAAGGCACTCAACCTACTGATCACACATGTAATCCTATAAAATCATGCAAATTCTGGTTTACTTGAGGATGTTGTGTCTCAGGGAACTACCTTACCCGCTGTTGCTCAATCTCGAACCACAATGATGTCGATCTCCATCCAGCCTTTTCGAACTAATGCTGGGGTTGCTAGCATTATCCCTCATGCTGGGCCAATGGCTCATGCACGTCAAAGGTTGCGTAACTTTATCAATTCACTTAATTCTAGAACAAGAATACATCCAACTCAGTTTCAGCACTCTCCAAATTCGCATTTTACACCATTTGGGTCCTCGTCTCAGTCTCCAGTACCAAATCAAGAAGAAAATGATCCACCTAACTCTCCTCAATCCCCAGTCACAAGTAATGAAATGATATTGCATAGGGTGTCCGTTTTATCTTCTCTATGGCCAGGAAAAAACGTCGACTCCCTACTTTATCTCGAAGCAAATCTGTAGGAGATGAGGTCAGTTTTGTGCACCCAAGCTATATAGAAACTGATTGGGCACTAAAGAGGCGACGCGTGAAATGGGAGGCTTGGGAAGCAAAAGGAGGGTTCAATATCTGGTGTAAAGATGGTGATGATGTTAAATTAGTTCCAAAATCTCTGACTGATCTAGGCATGGCACAGGATTTTGGTGTCGAAGCAGGCGAAGAGATAACCTTGAGGCTGTCTCACAAACGACATGCTCTGGTGTACAAAAACACAAAGAAATAGAAGAAGGATGATGTGGCTTCAAGCTCTGCTCATAGTTCAATGCAAGAAAATAAGGACATGGAAATGCATTTTTCTGTTGTTCTCTCTCTCTCTCCACTATCGGGTGTGGGGGTACATATTTGACAATTCTCTCTTTTAAAATACCTATTTAATATAAAAGCATGAGAATTATCAAAGTATTATCGCTCGTGTGAAAACGTATCGAACATTTAGAATTTTGCGGCGGAAAACGTAATAATAAACTTTATAAATAAAAGCTTAGTCGACTATTCAAAGTCGATTCCAAAAACCAACCAACAAAAGTCAAAGTCAAACTTAAAATAAAATCAACTACGAAAAGGATAACTCAAAAGTATTGTAAATAAGCTACCTGTGTTTCTCCAATCCCGAACCCGATGATGCATCATCTTGAAACTGTAGATGGACAATGCACTATTGATCCCTAGAGAGCTTGCTCACCAAAATGGGTCATCACGGGATCAATAAGGCATAGCCATGATCCAACATACCTGTAAAAGCACGTAATCAAAGGCGGAGTACTACATACTAAACAAATAAACAATCCTAACATGATACTAATAAGTAGTAAACAAAAATAAATAATAACATAATAACTTTGCGGATAACTTTTCTTGAACTAAACTTTAACATTCTTATTACTTTAAATGGAATAGTCAATGGACCGGGTTGTCTAACTAAAACCAGCCTTCCCTTTGGAAGACGAAATACGGGCGCGACTCCGTATTCCCATGACCTACGATATCGAGGAACCTTTAAAATAAAAATAGTACACGGTGATCAATCCGATCCCGGGGAAAAGCCATGGGCTACCACCATGTACTCCAACTCCTAATTGTCCAACACTCGAGGCGTGCACGGTCTAAAGCTATTCTTATCCAAGTTTCACTTTACATGATTTACCGGTTATTACATGTTATGACTCACAAGCAACACAAATAGCACAATATTAAACAATCATAACTTTTTTTTTTTATCTTAGGATTAGATAAGCGATCACACAACTTAACAACCCAAGATTAATTTCAACTTTAATCCAATCTTCCTTTATTTGTTGAACCTAGCCAACAACCATACTACCTTTCATAGGTATAAAATATCAACTTACCAAATAAGGCCCTCGGTCCTTATAAAATAGTGAAATACTCAAAAGGGAACAAATGATCAATTATGATCCAAACTAATATATATATATATATTAATTCCCCCATGTGAATTAATAAAATAAAGTTCCCAACCATATGTTTGCATCAATCTTCCATACAAACATAATATAAATCTCATAATATAAATCTCATACTCAACATGTTTACACAACGGCATAAAACATGCAAATCCAACATCATAGAAATCATATATGAACTCAACATAGTTCCTATACATGATACTACATAATTCTCCTTCTTAAAATCATGATACTAATCCAATCAACACATAGGTATGTACGTACCTTGTGTAGACAAATTGAGAGGCCACTTTAACTTGGTCTTAAAAGTCGCATAGAGAGAATTCTCCGCCTAAAACAACCAATATAAATTCACAATCAATCCTTTATGAATTTACAGCAATAATAAAATACTTTAAACCCTTCTTAAACATGTTTAAAATCTTTCCCATAATAAAACATGATTATTAAACCTCCTAGCATAGTACTTACAACACTAGTGGTTAAAATCCATCATAAAACTCCATAATAATACTCCCTTTAAATTTCCAGCAATATATTATAAGTTAAAACTCCCTTATACATATTCAAACATACTTAAAATCATAAAGATAATAGTTTTCATAACTTATAATAAACTACTATGATTTTCCAACTTTCAAAACCCTAAAAATCCATGCTTTGATAATTAAAAAACCAATTCAAACCTAATATGCAAATCTGAATTTTTATTTCTTCAATACATAACTCATATAACTTAGATTCAATATTCAATCATCATCAAACTATAACTTTTTAACCATAAACAAATTAAAATAAATCTTAAAAATAGAAACTTTGAATAAACTTGAGGAGGAAGGAAAGTAATCAAACCAAATCAAAGGAAAGAGGAGAAGGAAACCCGCGGCAGCCAAGAAACAATAAACTAAAGGATTGAATTTAAACTTAGTTCATAAGATAGAAATTTACCTTAGTTTCTTCCATAATTGAGATGTATTATCTTGCTGATAGTATACTTTCTTTTTCTATTCTAGCTCGATACCAACTTGGGCGTGGGTGATAGATCTTGAAAGAAAGAGTGGTTTTGAGAG
>CANSZD010000480.1:202500-228966 GCA_947648045.1 Beta corolliflora
GTAGGGGGCGTAGTGGCGGTGGTGGTGGAGGTTGTATATGTGGAAAGTCGGGTCACATGGCAATCGAAAGCCCATCTCGGTGCTCTCCGCATTTATAACGGTTTCAACTCGCCGCTACCGGTGATGGGCATTCCATTGCCATGTGACCCGATTCTCGGGTCATTTAGGCCTATTTTCGCCTTTAGTGTCCGATTCGTACCGGTGATGGGAATTTCGGAGGGTTTGTGTAGTGTATGTATATTTCTTGATATGAGATTGTATGAAAACGCAATGTAATTTAGCTATGAAATCTATAAGTTGTTTGAATCGTCATCATATGCCTAGATGCCGTTCAAGACTTACTCATTAGGAGTAAGTCTTGAATAGTCCGGTTTGGGATCGTTCTTGGACGTTTGATCTCACTTAGGTGGTGAATGTGTGTCTTCTTTTCAATTCCGGGGAAATTCTTGGCTTATCGTTTCTCTACATTGTTCTCTGGGTACATATGTAGATAAGCAATTATCTATATTGTGTACTTGGAGAAGCGTAGGGAAATCTTTGGATTTTCCTTAGAATTGAAAAGTTGCATATATTCACTAGTGAGATTAGACGTCCAAGGATGGGTTAGGTTGGAGTGATAAGGACCTTCATTGCATGCTACAATTGAACATGTCACTATCTTAGATTGCTCTATACGTGTGTGATTTGAATATGTGAGTGTATGTACTTAAATAATGATTGATGCATTATAATGAATGGTTGTGTTTAATTATTGAGGTCTTCTTGAATGAGATGGATCGTACTTGGATGTATGGTAGTCGTAAATCGATTGAGTTTGTGAAAGGGGTCTCGGAATTACGTCTAATTGCATTACAATATCAAACATCCTCCGGAGCGGTCGACTTTTGTTGTCCTTGTTTCGATTGTAGAAATGTGAGCAAGGTTAGTAGTATACATGTGGTTAGGGAGCATGTCTTTCGCCGTGGGTTTAGGCCTCAATACCACGTATGGGTTTGGCATGGTGATCGGGGGAAGTATATAGGAAGCTCTAGAGTAATGAACGATGTATGTGAAGAAAAGAAGGATTTAGAGAATTGGGATGATGAGTTCGGGGATGAGAATTGGGATGATGAGTTTACGAGATGATGATAGGGATCGGGTAGACGAGATGATACACGAGGTTGAAGATCGGTCGTGTAAACGACCTCGTATTTTTGAGTCTATGTCCGAGGCTGGCTGAAAAGCCGATTTGTATCCGGGGTTGTACAAAGTACACCAAACTTTCCGCGGTGATAACCTTTGTTCAACATTAAGTCGAAAAGTTGGTTGGACGGACTCCAGTTTCACATCGTTGTTGGAAGTTTTAGGTGATATGCTCCACGATGGAAATGAGCGCGAAAGTCGTACTATTATCGAAGAAAGCGATGTGTCCTTTCGGTTTAGAGTACATGCGGATGTGTTACAAATGTGGAGAGTGAGGTCACATGGTAATGGAATGCTCTCTACATTTGTAACATTTCCCACTATCTCCGCCGCTACCAGCTGATGGCATTCCATTGCCATGTGACCTGATTCTCGGGTCATTTTAGGCCTATTTTGGTCGATTCGCATCCGATTCGTACTAATCGAATTATTTAAACCCAAATTCTTGTTGAACATGATTATATGAGGTATAATGTAACTATTGTGTAGAGTTTTAGGCTTGCATTTGTTGTTGGTTGCATGTTGGGAACGAAAAGGTCATTTTAGGTCGAGTTTTGCCTTTTCGCGTCCAATTCGTACTTATCGTGTCATTTAACCCTAAATTCTTGTTGAACATGATTATATGAGGTATATTGTAACAATTGTGTACAATTTTAGGCTTGCATTTGTTGTTGGTTGCATTTCGGGAGCCGAAAAGGTCATTTTAGGCCAAATTTTGCCTTTTCGCTTCCAAATCGTACTTATCCAGCGTCATTAAACCCCAAATTCTTGTTGAACATGATTATATGAGGTATAATGTAACTATTGTGTAGAGTTTTAGGCTTGTATTTGTTGTTGGTTGCATTTGGAACGAAAAGGTCATTTAGGCCTAGTTTTGCCTTTTCGCGTCCAATTAGTACTTATCGAGTCATTTTATTTTATTTTTGTTGATCTAACTCCTAACTTATTAGTATGTAACTGTGTGCAAGGGAGGGGGTGTGCATGGGGGAGGGTTGGCGGCGGTGGGGGAGGGGAGGGGTGTGCGGGGGAGGCGGGCCAGTGAAGGGGGAGCGTCGTGTGCGGGGAAGGGGCGCGGCGGTGGGGGAGGGAGGGGTGTGCGGGGGAGGGGAGGGGAGGAGGCAGGTGGGGGGATGGGAGGGCCGTGCGGTGGGGGGGCATGTGCGAGGTAGGGGCGAGTCTATGGAATCAGGTCGGGTCGGGGTCGTGTTCGTGTTCGGGTTAATAATAAACGGGTTGAACATGTCCCAACCCAAACCTAACTCGTTTATTAAACGGGTTGCAAAACTCAACCTTGACCCGACCTATTTATTAAACGGGTTACCCATATTACCCGTTTAACCCATTTACATATTTATTACTATTAAATTTTTATTAAAATTTATTAGTATTCAACAATAAATTCACATAAAAGTATGCATGATTAGATTTTCTTTTCAATTTTTGTGTTCAACAATTAGTATTTTTAAAATTTTCACCAACTTTAACACAACTTTTTAGGAAATTTATATTTTAATGAGTTAAACGAATTAAAAGCGGAGTTAATTTCGGGTTGAAAATGTCAACCTTAACCTAGCCCATTTAATTAAATGGGTAGTCGTGTCAACCCATTTACTTAAATGGGTCAAAATCTCAACCAAACCCGCTTATTTCGAGTCGGGTTCGAAGTCGGTAAACGGGTTGGGTCGGTTTTCACGTACCCATGTGGGGGGCTTGGGAGGGCTCAGTAGTGCGAGGGGGCGGAGCGGGGCGGGGTGGGGTGCGAGGAGTGAAGGGGAGTGGGTGGGGTAGGGGGCGGGCGGGAGCGGGGGAGTGCGGGGGTGGATTGGGGTGGGCGGGACTTGGGGGAGTGCAGGGATGGGACAGGGTAGGCGGGGGCTTGGGGGAGTGCCGGGGGTGGGGGGCGGGTGGGCGGGGGGTGGGGTGTGGGTGGGAGGGGGGGGGGCGGGTGTGGGGCAGGGGTGGGGGCAGGGGCGGTGGGAGTGTACGAGGGCGAGCGGAGGCGGAGTGGGGGGTCAGGTGAGAGTGCTGGGAGTGGGGCGGGGGCGGTTGGGTGGTGGTGGAGTCTGGTTTGGCGGGTGTGGGGTGTGAAGTTGGGGGGTCTGGGGGTGGGGGGTGGAGTGCAGGGGGTGGGGGTGGGGAATAAGTCTTTGGAAATTTGGTAGGGGGTCAGGGTGCGGGGTGGAGGTGCGAGTAGCGGGGAGTGGGGGGTCTTTGGGGTGGGCGGGGGCGAGGTTTAATTTATTTTTAAAAAAAAAATATGAATTTGAAGGGGCTGCGGTTTAAGCCTAATACGGAGGTCCTTCACTTAAAAGGTGCGGTTTAGGCTTAAAACCAACCCTTCATTTAAGAAAGGGTGCGGTTTAAGCCGAAAGCGTACCCTTCAAGCTAGAAGGTTGCGTTTTTGGCTGAGCCGCATGACCGTACATTGTGAAGGGTTGCGGTTAAAAACCGCAGCCCTTCTTTTCTAATGAAGGGTCATTATGGAAAGGGTTCTTTGGCAACACGACCCTTAGGGCAGTTTTGACCGCAACCCTTCCTTATTTTTCCACTAGTGTCCTCCGGAGATAATGGAGCAATAGATGATGTACTTGTTTCCTCATCAAAGTGTTTCTTTTCGTATTTCACGCCTTTGGGGAAATATAGGGTCAATATTCAATTCAATGGCAAGTTTCTTAGCATTATCCGAGTGCATCATAAAACCAGATTCCCTATACCTCTCAAAGAAATAAATTAACCCCTTTATTTTTTCAATAGCCACATCCCAATAAGCATGTCTTTTGATTGTAAAATCTTGCTCACCAGATTAATTGCACTTAATATCTCAAACCAAATGATTATTGCAATCAAAACTCAAAATCACCTAACTCATTAATTGCAATGATCTAGCTTCACTTCTTATTTTAGAATCATTATCATGTTCGATACTTGAAGTAAAGCTTCCCGTATTTCTACAATTTGAAACCTTATAGCTTTTACACTATCTTCTACCTGACTCTCCCACGAGTGGGATGACAAAGACTTAGGGGTCAATCCTTTTACATTATCTTTCAATATTTGCCATCTCTTGGTAGAACACGCAAAATAGTGTGTATATGCGTTGTATAACTCCCAAAAATCTCTAGCTTTACCACACGTATTAGCCATGTCACATAATGTCAAGTTAAGACTATGACAACCACAAGACGTATAAAAAGCTCTAGAATTTAAATCCAAAAGTTTTTTTGTACCCCTTGATGTTTTCCTTTCATATTTGATCCATTGTCATAACCTTGTCCTCGCACATCCAATATATCAAGATCTAAATTTTTTAACTCACTTTGCAATGCATTAAAAAGTCCTTGGCCAGTCGTATCATTCACATTTAAGAATCCCAAAAGATTCTTCAATACTAACGGAATTTGAAGAGATGTTCACATATCTTAGTATCAACGACATTTGCTCTTGATGGCTAACATCGGGGTCGATCAAGTATCGAGAAATATTTTGCGTGCTTTACTTTTTTTAACAATTTTAGTTTTAATAGCAGAAGCAAGCAAACATATCAACTCATTTTGAATGTTATGACCAACATAATGAAAGTTGATATCATCATTAGTAATACGTCTAACATGCTCTTGGATAACTGGGTTAAACTCTGCCAACATTTCAATTAAGCCCAAAAAATTGCCGTTACTATTTTGATATAATTTCTCATTTGTACCACGAAATGCTAAATTATGTTTAGCAAGAAATTTCACAATTGAAATAATTCTTTTCAAGACTTTCTTCCAATGCTCTTTTTCTTTCTCAATTTGTTTTTGCGACTTTATCAATTGTTTGATTCTTTTGAAACCTTGAGCATAAATCATACCAAGTTGTCATGTTTTTCACATGTTCCATGCTTGTTTCATGCTCTTTAAGTCTTAGGCCAATATGAGCCCAATTCGAAAAAACCATCATTAGTTAATTGATCTCTACCTATTCCTTTTTTAAATATTTTGCAACAAAAACAAAATGCTCTATCAAGCTCTTTCGAGTAAACAAGCCAATTTCTATCACACTTCTCTCCATTGGACAAAACTCTAGTATATAAGTTTGCGGTAAATCGCCTAGAAAATTTGTCTTTAGGACCTTTCACAATAGATAAATCTCTTTTGGGACCTTTCTCTATTAATAAATCTATCAATTTAGAATCAAGACCGGTCCCACGTTCTAGGATCATATATATCGAGGCAAATGGAAAATTTCGGTTGAGTTTGTTTGTCCAACATTTTCATTCTCAATAGGCACATCATCACTATTTTCCACATCAACATTATCATTTTCAAGAGGAGCACAATCAATACCATCATTATCAATAGGAACATCATCACAAGAATCATTTTTAATAGGCACATCATCACATTCAACATTGGCATTATCAATCTCGGTTTTCAACATCATTATTCTCATTAATTACCACATTATCATCATAATTTTGATTTTCAGCAGGAACTTGCGATTCTTTCTTAAGAAATTTATCAAGAGCTCCTCTTTGTGACTCAATCAACAATTCTACTTTTTTCTTTTTGTTCGTTTTTCATAACTTGATTGATATTTTCTAATTTTTAGGAGGCATAATGAATTGAGACAACCTGGAAAATTGGAGCTTCAAATCTTGAATCAATAGAATGAGTCGAATGACATGCCCTTTTGCATTCTCTCTCGGAAAAAATCACCTTTCAAAACAAAACCAACAAAAAGAATCGATTCGTGTATAGTACTAGTCTAACATTTTTATTCCCCTAAAAAAAAGTCTTAACATTTTTATATTTGCAAAAAAAAAAAGAAGGAAAGGAAAACTAATTAACAAATTGGAAGGACCTAAAAACCCGAATTGGAAGTACAATTCAACTAGTACTTAAATCTATCAAAATGGGTGAGGACTTTCATCTAAAAAATGTTATTTAATATATAGAAAAACTAAAAGGTCAACATTTTCATTGTATCACGAAGGAAGGAGAAGAAGATTTTGATAACTTACATATTTTATTTTATTTTTTTCACGAAGGAAGAAGAAGATCCAAACAACATTCAAATTCTCTCTCTTAGAAAAAGCTGCTCTTCTTCCTGTCGTGTTTCAAAATTCAACTCGAGTTCAAGTAAAGTCAGTTTCTACAAATCGCCATAAAAATCAATGAATAAAAACTCAAAAACTCAAATTGCATAATTCGGTTGAATAACCAAGATATTAATATCTGTACACAAATTACTCTCCTACCAAAACATATCGGACTCAAAATAATCGTTTATTTGGGTAAATGAAACAAAAAAACTTAAAATTATGGTTGGAAATTAGATAACTTACATGAACTTGGAGTCTTTCACCTTTAAAATTGTCAAATCTTGCTCGAATTTCTTGGAGATTAGATGCCAAATTCGGACTATAAAGATATACAATTTTGATTGTTGAAGAAAAACGATTCTAGGTAGTATTATATAATAGAGGATGAAATTGGCCGTTTTGACGCAATTTTTTCATTCCCGTTGCAAATTGAATTGTTGAGAGAGGAAGTTGTTTAGTTTCCATGGAAAATTGCGAGAGAGATTAACGGAATTAATTGATTAATTTGGGAACTATGAAGATTTAATTTGGAAATAAAGGAAAGAAGATGTAAAGTTGCAACTAAGATTGAAGATCGAAAATTGAATATCATAGAGAGAGAAATTAAGAGAGAATATATCACGCGTCGTATCTTGGTTTTTAGGAGAGTAAATGGCATTTCGATCTTGTATCACGCGGGGATAAGGATTTGCACTGAGGGCCCCTAAATTGGGGCCACTGTTGCAGTTATTTGCACACCCAAATAACCTAGGGCATGTATATATGTATATATATGTATATATATGTAAATATGTATATGTATATATATATATATATATATATATATATATATCTTCGTAAAATGAAGAAAAACGAGCGGTTCTTTGCCCGGTTCACCATAGAGGTGTTTCTATAAGTTAAACTATATATATGGGCGGATCACATGAGAATTAAGGGTGTTAAGCAGAACGGGTACCCGGGATTCGGGTACACGGACACTGTGGTACCCGCATATGCGGGTAGTTAAAAATTTGCCCGTGTCCCGACTGGGAAACCGGGTACCCGGTTCGCGGGTAGCGGTTTTCCGGATCGGGTCATAGGGTACCCGGTTTTCACTGTTTCACCCTGTTCATTTCTCTTTTAAACTTGCATTATGCCATAAATTACATCCACTGCCTTGTTCTAGTGGGTCACAAATAACATTAATATTGGATAAAGTTCAAATAGTCATGAAATGGCTACAATTTGCAATACACATTGTCACACACTCGAGCATAATGAAAATTGAAAAGCACTAATTGAAAATTGAAAACCACGAAATGATGAAAATGAAAAAGCAAACATCCTGCCGCCTGCCGGGCACAGCCATAGAGTGAGAGAGTTTCGCACTTTGCTAGGCATCAGTGAGTGAACGTAGAGAGATAGAGAGTGACAGAACCCTAACCCTAAGTGAGAGAGACAGTGTTTCACGAAATGTCTGAGTGAGAATGAGAAATACAGGCATAGAGTGGAATTCAAGCGTAGAGATTTATTGACTCAATGGGCCAAGCCCAGCTGAACAACATTCTCTAAAAATATAATTTAAATGTTTCTGCAATGGTACCGCCATGGCATTAAAGCTACGGCCCATGACCCGGCCCGCTTTTATCGGGCCAAGTACTCCAACCCGCTTTTACCGGGCCAGTACCCAACCCGTCAAAAATCACATTTTTAAAAAAAATATCCCTGTTTTTTCTCAGCGGGTCACCGGGTCTGGAGCAAGCGGGTGGGTTTTTTTAATACCCTCGATGAGAATGCCTCCTTACATGAGAATGAATCTCAACCACATGATTGAATTAGAGTTCAACACACATTCATTGCAGCTTATACCCCGAAAAACTTGAGCCCAAAAAAAAAAAAAAATTTTATGAATTTTTTTTTTCTAATTTTTTTTGGAGTTACATCACTTGTTCATTAGAGAGTTATAGCGTAAAATCTATTCCCATTTATTATGTAAGTATGCATAAAAGACCATTTCAACTACTCTACCAAAAAAGGATAAAAGAAAACCAAACTACTCTCATTTCCCATTAGACCATTTCAACTACTCTACCAAAAAGATAAAAGAAAGTCAAACTCAAATATAGCATAAAAAATTAACTAAAATGTTGGAGGCAATTAAGTAATAATTGAGCCACAAAAAAACAATTGAATACAAGAGGTAGTACATTTTTTGGGGGCGAGGCACAAGACTTAGTACATTCCTGTTTGAAAAAAGTTAAAAAGAAATTATGTCCATCAAATATTTGATCAATCAATAAACAATCAAGTATTACATCTAAAAAGAAAATACAATCAATTAACAAAGTGAAATGATTTAATTAACTAAAAATACTTTGTTGATAAAAATATAAGAAATCCTAAATAACCTATGTAACATTCTCTTATCCCTCATCGGTTTTAATTTTAAAAACCTTAAAGAAAGTATAAATAAAATAAAAGAGACGGGTTAACCGGTGAAGTGATATACGCTTAACCAACAAAATTTAGCTAGCCAAAAAAACAAGTATGTCTAATGTTCATATTTTACCCAAAAAAAGCTAGAATATAAGTTTAAAAAATGAGGGCACGCACGCGCGTGCATATATTGCTATAGTATATATATACCCAAGGCAAAAGAATTGTCATGCGCGCCATGTACTCCCACCTCCCAAACAAGTGACACAAAATAAACTATAAAAATGTGTATGGAAAGACTCAAACCTACAACCTCTCATTTGAAATATAAAGACACTAACCAACTAATCTACCATCTTATATTATTGGTCTTTATGGAAAAATAAAAGTATTTAAAGACAAAATAACATACACCTCACAATTATTGAATTCATCAGTATCTGGTAAACAAATAGAAAACTCATAATTACATCACATTATCCTAAAATGATAATTGCGTATCTTAAAACACAAACCAAATAATTGAATAAAATAACTTTATGATGAATCCTTTTTTTAAGTATTTCTTTAATATCTTGCATGATATCACGTTATCCCTATCAATCTTATTTTTAGCTTTCATCATCATGTTTAATAAGAATTTTGATGATATATGCTAGATCACTAACAAAAATTGGATACGAGTCTAAATTACAAGTGCTTTTTAACTACAATTCTACAAGTTTGTATCAAATTGATTTATCGTCATTTTTTTATTGTTGAAAGATTTTAGTTTGGCTTTAACTAAAAAGGTTTTAGTTTAGTTATAGTCCCATAAAATTAGGAACTGTACCATCAAGTAAGGACACATCTTGGTGGAACGAGGAGGTGAGACAAGCGATAAAAAACAAACGAGAAAGTTATAAACTTTTGGGAAAAGATAGCAGCGATGTGAACTATGAGAAGTACAAAGAGGCGAGAAAAGAAGCCACCAGAAGGCGGAGACGGAAGCTAAAGCACGGGTAAAGCAAAGAGCTTTTATGCAAGATTGGATACGACGAAGGTGAAAAAGACATTTATAGAATTGCGCGTATGAGGGACAAGAAGACAAGAGACATAAGAAAGGTAAAATGTGTCAAGGGTGTGGACCAAAGAGTGCTTGTGGAGGATGAAGAGATAAAGGATAGGTGGAGGTCGTACTTTGATACCTTGTTCAACGGTGATAAAGCACAAGACATCGGGGATGTACACATTCCGCCAAGTATGTTAAATCGAGAGTTTATGAGGAGGATTCAAAAGGGAGAAGTCGTTGCGGCATTAAAAAAGATGGGATTGAAGAAAGGCTACGGCAGAGATGGCATACCTATCGAAGTTTGGAGGTGTTTAGGGGGAGAGGAATCGAATGGCCGACAACATTCTTCAACATGATTTGGAGACACAACAAAATGCCATTAGGATGGAGGGAAGAGTACTTTGATTCCTTTGTATAAGAACAAAGGCGATGTACAAGATTGTACCAACTACCGAGGAATCAAACTAATGAGTCATACGATGAAACTCGGGAAAGGGTGATTGAGCAAAGACTTAGGAAACATGTGAAGATATCGGAGAACCAATTTGGATTTATGCCGGAAGATCGACTATGGAGGCCATCCACCTCTTAAGACAAACAATGGAACATTACCGTGATAGGAAGAAGGATCTACATATGGTTTTCATTGATTTGGAGAAGGCATATGATAGAGTACCAAGAGAAATACTTTGGTGGGCGTTGGCAAGGAAAGGTGTTCCACAAAAATATATAGATATCATCAAGGATATGTATGAGGGGGCAACTACGAGTGTGCGGACTACGGTGGGGAGGACGTAAGAGTTTCCTATTACGATCGGAGTGCATCAAGGTTACGCACTTAGTCCCTTTCTCTTTGCCCTAGTCATGGGACGAACTAACGAGGTCAATTCAAGATGATATACCATGGTGTATGATGTTTGCGGATGATATTGTGTTGATTGATGAAACAAAGGAAGGTATTGAGAGAAAGTTGGAATTGTGGAGACATACATTAGAAGCCCGGGGTTTTAGATTGAGCGAAGTAAGACTGAAAGTATATGGAGTGCAAGTTCGGTGGGGTTACAAGCGGCGAGGCGGGGCGGTCACTTTGGATAGCAAAGTGGTTCAAGGATCGAACGTCTTCCAGTTACCTAGGATCCATTCTCCAAAAAGGATGGAGAACCGGATGGAGACGTGGCTCATAGAATTAACGCGGGTTGGTTAAAGTGGAAAGCGCCACCGGATTCCTTTGTGATTCGGCATTCCCCCAAAGCTTGAAGGGAAAGTTCTACCGTACGGCAATTAGGGCTCGCTTTGTTATATGGCACCGAATGTTGGGCGGTGAAACAATGCCACGTCCATAAGATGAACGTGGCGGAGATGCGTATGTTGCGGTGGATGTGTGGCCACACAAGGAAAGACCGATTAAGAAATGAAGTGATCCGGAAAAAGTTGGAGTTGCATCCATTGAAGAAAAGATGAGGGAGAATCGGTTAAGATGGTTTGGTCATGTGAAAAGGAGATCGGGTGATGCACGGGTGAGAAGAATTGAAGAGTGGAGGAGTAACCAAGTTGTAAGGGGTAGGGGAAGGCCTAAGATGAGCTTGGATGAAGGTAATTGAAAGTGATATGAGGTTACTTGGGATTGAGGAGAGCATGACGTTGGATAGAAGTGAGTGGAGGGCGGTATCCATGTGGAGGAAGGGTGTGATTTGCATTTATTTGTTTTTTTCTCAATTGTGTTGGTATTAAAACCTTTTGTTGAAAACCTCTTTTTAAAACTTGTTGGTGTAAACCTTCTTTAAAAAAAAAACCTTTTATCACTCTTGGCGATGCCATCTCCTTTTGTGACGGTTTCGGTTGACGATTCATGTAGCTGACCCCAAATCACTTTGGGAATAAAGGCTTAGTTGTTGTTGTATAGTCCCATAAAATTAGGATCCGATTCTTCTTAGTAATGGAGGATGGATAATTGGTTCAAGTTACTCTTTTACACTACTACAACTATCACAAAATGTGATGTTCAATTATTTTTATAATTGTATAAAAAGGCTAATGATAAATACAACCCTTAGGGTTGTATATAAGCATTAATGTTTCCTTATATATTCTTATATTTTCAAAATAAAATAGAATCTTACTTGTAAAGCATAAAGCTATTAAATTTCTCCAACTAACTATTTGCACCGCCTCCTCTTCCATGTGAATACAACTTTAGTATTGGCCCGGAAAACGGAATTACTCCTCGAATTAAATACAGATTTCTGTCTCACTAATTTGGATTACTTGCAGTAAAAAGTAAGATTGTATTTGTAAAATCTTAAACCGCCAAACTTCTCTAGCAACTATTTGCACCGCCAATTTTTAAAAAATCAGATTTGCTGCCTAATAATACTTCTTTATCAATTCACAATCATCAAACTTCTACCAAAAAGTAACTTGTTACCGCCAAACTTTACCAATAAATTTTACCAGTTGTCGCCATTAAACAATTTACAAACATCAACCCATCACATAACTAGTTTGCATAATTCAATTATTTTATAACCTCTCCACATATTTAACCTCAAAAATAAGAATTTTTTTTTTTATTATTGGTAGGATGAATAACGCTTTTAGCCAGCTGCCATCGTGCGCTCAACCTAGAGGCCCATGCACTTGGAAGGAGGGGAGTTGTTTAATTCTCCTCCACGCCCATTTTGGTCGGATTCGAAGCCCGATCTTGAGTTATGAGTGAAATTCCTACTGCTCAGCCTGCTCTGTTTGGTAAAAATAAGAAAATTGGAACCGGATACAATTGACTTTCCAGATTATTATTTTCAGTAGACATACACATACAAGTAAATTTTCTATTCTTCTTTATTTACGTTTGGTTCAACTGTAAAGTTTTTGTTTCTTGCTAAAAGGATAATAAATGCTTTGTCACATATCCATTGAAATCAAAGTTGACAGTTTTCTTGGAGCATTTAATACTTTATCATTTAAGTACCAAGAAGTTTTACTAAAGATTCCTTTGGAAGATTGAATAAATCATTAATTATGAGAATTTGCTAATTTTTATGTACAGCCTTTAGGGTTGTATATATCGGAACCGTAAAATCTAACATTACACATTAATAAATAAAATAATCCGAACCTAAATTATTCCGATCAACAACTAGTTGTAATTATGACTATAAAATTTATTGGTTAGTGATGGGAACTACATGCCAATTAATGTTTTTGCCACACTGCTACTCCATCGGTCCTCCCCCTCCCGTTCACCACTTCACCTTCAGACTATTTTCGTACGAGGATAATTATTAGGAGATGTCACGAGGTCACGACAAGCTAAGGGTGACTTAGCTTATACGACCGACTCACCACCTCTTCTACAGATCACGCAAGCCCATCATCTCCTTTGCTGCTTTCTCTTCATCGACACTTCTACATGAGTATAATCGTTTTAGTCGACCTGATACTCGAGTGTTTGAGTTTCTTAAAAGTAGTTACCTTATTCATTGTAATAAAGAGAAACTATTGTCGATGATATGCTCTTCTTTCAATTAGGAAAACATATTAGACTCTCACTTATTCCTTTTTTTTCTATAATATAAATGCAAATTTATGGACCTTCACTATCTTGAGTAATGGGTAGCATGGCGGATGCATTTGGCTTTCATAGGGAGCAAGTGCATCCCCTATTTCTAAAATTCTAATCAAGTTTTTTGGTTTAATCCAATATCAAATATAAAAAACTCATTTCTTACACCCACATTCTCAAAGATATAAGCCATGTATTAATAAAAGACGAGAACCCAAAAGCACGTATTGGGATATGTCTTGTAGCATTCTAACGTGAAAGTCCGGAAAACCCTAGGAACAATGTGTAAAAGTAAATTTTCACCCCCCTTATTAGGAGTAATAATCTTGGTGCATCACGTGATTGATCAGTGAGGATGCAAAGCAGTTGGAGGCCATTCATTGGGCTAACACTTATTGTATATTGAAGGACAGAGAAAAAACATTTAATCTTTTAATAGCCATATTTTTAGAAATATGAAGCAAAAAAAAATGAATAAAATATACCAACAACTTTTATCTTTAAAATATGACCCATTTAATATACTTTTGACAAACATCATCTTTTTTTATAAATATAGAGACCAACTTTTTCTTTCACTAATCATGATATTACATTAAAATTTATTTCATACACTCATTTCGAATATAATAAACTTGCAAGTTTATGGACCTTCAGTTCAAATTATTTGGTGTTCTTGGATGATTTAGTCACTTTTTTTAAACGATTACTCTTTGATAATACTCACACTTATAACGATGAATATCCATAATTATGTCCAAACACAATTTGAGATCAGCCAAAAACTCCAGTGTGATATGGATTGTGAATTCAATAATACGCCTTTCCACCAACTTAGCAAAAACAGTAGTCAACTTTTTTCGCTTCTCATGTCCTCTTTAGTGTATGATTCGCAAAGTGGGAAGAGACCACATCTCCTTGGCGCACCAAAATTGCAACCATATGTGGAAAATCTAAAACTTTTTCAATCTAGCACTGTAATATTATTTTACCCTTCAGTGGAATTAAGCTATTAATCTTTGTGACTATTTACATATTCAAGTGACATTTTCATAATAAATCTAAAAAGAATATACTATTGCAGTAATTATTAGTGTTTGTATTTGTACAAAAAAGCTTAATTTTGAAATTGCGATAATGTTTTGAGTTTATTATGAAAATGACACTGATGTGAGTAGTCACATATTTAGGAGATTAATTGGTCATAATCATGACTTGACTCTACTCCAGCCTATGTCAAAAAAAAAAAAAAGGATCGATTTTGCAAGGAGGGAATGTAAATGGGATCATGAGAAACTCAGTGCATAACTTAATTACCTTCTCAGTTAAGTCGATTCAAGATCCTCAATCCTCATACGCAAGTTTTTCGAGTTTTTTGATTGATCTACCATGTGAATAATCATTTTAAATGTTGAGCATAACGACTTAAGGACATCGTGGCTTGCTTTAGTTTGGAATGTGAACACCTGGCTAGTTAGATAATCAAAGTTTACCAAATGTAGTAGTGGTACTGGACTACTGGTACCAAACTAGCATGTGATCATAAACTTTATGATGTTAAAGGTCATTTATTCATTATCATCGCAATCAAGTTTTCTTACTTGTTTAACAATTACAATAAAGAGATTATAATCGAATCAAAGATTTTGGTGCCCCAATTAGAATAGAAGTGCCTAGCCTTTTTGTTTTCTTATTCATAATTTGACCATAATAATTCTGATATGATTGTTTCACTTTTTATTATTCCGGTTCTTGATTATGAGTTATTCTAATGTAAAATCAATTATATTCTTCTAAAAAAATATTCTGTTGTGACTTGTTTGTAGACTTGAATAAGGCTTGCGAACCATGCATCGATAGGCATTACAATTCAAATTTTAAGGCATCCGCCATTCCAGGGTGCGAGCTGTGCGCAATCATGTGCACGATCCCTACAAAACTGCTTTCGTGCTTTTTCAACCAACTTATCTATGAAGGGGTCGACCTCCATCTAATTGCACAAATTTAACGTATTCCACAACCTGAGAAACAAGTCCCTCCTCTATAAAACCTAAGTATCCCTTATTTAAGCAATTTTCACAAACGACACCGTACTTCAAGATAGATGAATCTAGAATCTATTCTAAAAAGTCAAGGATTTACAATAAGACCCAAACAATGAACATATAGAATCTAAGGGTCTTGTTCCCTTCTCTACTTCCCTAAATTAAAACAAATCCTTCTTTTTTTTTTCTTCCTCCTTTTTTTTTATTGTTGTTATTAGGTTTAATTTGGCATGATGTACCCTTTTGCAATTCAATATGGTTGTCTTACGTTGTTTATAGTATTGTATTGTTTTTTTACCCCCATGTGTAATTTAAATTTGATAATCAAGACATAATAAATTAAAGTAAACTCACGCCTAATATGGTAAATCTTAATAGCCTACTAATATCTTTATAGTAAGATGCTTAAATTATTGTCGCCTTCAATGAGTCCATATCTACTAATCATGGATGCTAATCGAGCAAGTCGATAGCGAGCGAGGCTCCCGCCCAACTCAACTCGAAAACTTTTCAACTCGCTCAACTCGAGTTCGTTACTCCGTTAAGGTCGCTTAATCCTTGCTTCGACTCGTGCTTGTTAAGATTCTTTGCTGGTAAACCGGCTCGTAACCGACTGGACTCGAGCTAGCTAGGTTGCTCGACTCAATATTATATATACTGGACTGAGCTCGCCGAGCCCACTTGTTACAAGGCTTAACGGGATTTCACATGAGTCCAACATGCCTACAAGGCCTAACAAGGGGCCTAAGCCGAGTTAGAGACTCTCTTTTTAGCTTGTGCAGGCTTTTATACATAGTTTCCAATACCTACTTTTTTTTCCTTATTTTTACTCGGTGCTTATTAAGTTATGCTGCATCCCCTCAAAAAAATATATTAAGTTATGCTGCATAATTCCAAGCTCTCTTTGCCATGCTTTGCGAACTCCTAAGTCTCCTACTATGTCGATGTAGGACTTACATATAGTCTTAGTTCCATCTTTTCCCAAATTTTCCATTATGGTTTTAGTTATTTATTTTTTTTGGAGTTGTGAATTATATGCTTCTAAGTTCTAACAGTCAAAATAAATATATAGCCCCACTCTCTCTTTTTTTTTCTCAAACCCTAGCTTCTACTCTTCCTTGTCGTTTGAAAATATCGTGGATGATTTTATCCATGGTAGGTCCTCTTCCCCTTTTATTTTGGTTTTTAATAAATTAGTCTCTTTGTGAGATTTTTTCAAACTAGTGTCATGGGGTTTTAAGATTCTGTCTTGGAGATTCCCTTTCCCCCTATGGGAGTTGTGAAGTATGGTTTTTGTTTTTAGGTATGAGAAATTGTTCTCATTGGTTGAAGTTCGAGACTTCAACATGAAGGTATTGGAATCTCGGATGCGGTCAACATGACTCGATCAAGAATGTTCTTCCCAAACTATGTCAGGAATGATGGGACTTCCTCATCAATAGTGCTGATTCAGAAATACAAGGGGGATGCGGTCGTATTGCTCGATCTCGGTTCATTGTAGTTTCTTGACTAATTTGATTTAGCCTTGTTTAATTGTATCTTGTTTTTCTTTAATACCTATTGTAGATGTCGTTTTGGCCTTCAATTAATGAAATTTCTCTTGCAAAAAAAAAAAGTTCTACCAATCCTAAATCCTCATTATTGTATCCAATATTTCATGTGTTGTGGATTAGTTATCAATTTATGATTGTGTAAAAGGAGTATATATAATTTTTTTTTACCATAAATTTAAAATATACTCTATACATTTTTTCTCAATGAAAAGATTAATTGAGCCTAGCTCGGCGTCGGCTCGTTAAGGTGTCGAGCCGAACTCCTAATTATAGGTGTGCATGGACTTTATTTTCTACTTGTAATATTTAGCTAATATGGGTGTTATTTTTTATATTAAATTATATAAAATCCTAGAAAAAAATATATGAAAAAAAACTAAGTTTTCGATTCGAGTTGAGTTCGAGCCGAGTCGGCTCGAGTCTAGTTTTGATCGAGCGTTGATCGATTCGAGCTCGAAGTTGATCGCGAGTTGCTCTTAACTCGATTAGCACCCCTAGTGCTAATCAACCAACTCGCATAATTGTTATTTAGGGTGTTAATTTCAAATTGTTGGTCATTCAACATTATAACAAACATATCAAATTAGATCAAGTAGTGCCAAAGCTAAGGGCTGGAGTTTGGGCTCTTGGCTTAATCCCTACCCTTGATGCCCCATAAATTATATTCGGTTCCAACATCAATGGAGTTTAGTATATTGGAAGAGGAACCTCATTGGATAGTCCAAATTTTGTCTCTTGTTGTCCTTGTGCAAAATCCAACCGGGTTTACTAGCTAGTCTTCTTTTTAAAGACTGGTTGGTGATTTTCAATCATATGCACGCCCTCGGTCGAGCAAAACAGTTCAGTAGGTGCATGAAAGGTAGGCTATATAATACAACATTCCTACAAAAAAAACAATGAGTTTGTGTGGTTTCCAAGAAAATTACATAGCAAGTTCAAGAGATAATATATGCGAAATTTGTCCGAAACAACCTTTTAAAAACCACTTTTTGCGAGAAACAACCTTTTAAAATTTTTCTGGCAACTTCAGACCTTAAACAAAAATTTTTTTGTTGGAAACAACCTTATGCCGGATTCCGACGTTGACCAGCCGGATTCTGGCGTTGACTGACATGTGCGAGGCACAGTGGGTTTTTTCCTATTTTCTTCCCTTTCCCCCAATTTCTCCTAAAATCTTTCTCTCTCCTCCAACCCCAAGTTCACTCCTTCCCCTTCTCCTCCTACCCCGTGCTCCGGTTCGGGCTCGCAAGCTCCAACCACGGCACCATTAAACACCACACTCACCATTCACTTCACTCACAGAACTTCACGGGTAATCTCTCTTAATTTCGCTCGAAAAACGCACCCAAAGAAACTCCAAAATTCTCCTGTTTTACTCTACCTCTCTCTCCTCGTTTGACCTCTCTGTCGCCCACCACGCCTTTCGACCACCCGGGCAACCATTGCATCACCACACCCCAAGACATGTCGTGTCATTCCCCGACCACTCCCAGGTGATCCTAGGGACTGCTGCCACCGCTAGGCCGGCGGCTCTGCTTCCTCTCTTTCACTCTCTTTCTCTCTCGCGCCACCAACCTACGCCACCATCCCTGCTCTAAGCTTCGCCGCCGCATAGCAGGTATTGTTGGTGGTCGATGGGTTTCGATGTTGGTGGTGGAGGTGGTGTGGTTGACGTTGGTGGGTTTGGGGTTTGGTGAAGAGAGAAACAGTGTGTGGGTGGTTCGGGTGGGGTGGTTCGGGTGGGTGGGGGAGGGGGTGGGGCACGGGGTGAGGGTGGTTCAGTGGGGTGGGGGTGGGGAGGAGGGAAAGGGTTCAAATGGAGCAAAACACGAGTCACGTGCAACTCACGTGACCGACTTATGTGAGTCAACGTCGAATCCGGGCCGATCAACGTCTAATCCGGGATCAACGTCGGAAAATGGACTAAGGTTGGTTCCAACAAAAAAAATTATGTTTAAGGTTAAGGCTTGCCATAAATTTTTTAAAAGGGTTGGTTCGCAAAAGCTGATATTTAAAAGGTTAGTTCTAACAAATTTCGCATAATATATTCAATGTACAAAAATATGGTAATTAATGGAAATCTAAGAGAAAAACGCAAGTTTTAATTTAAGTATAGAGTTGCGTTACCATGGGCATTAACATGAAACTTTCTTTATGAAGTTCGGTCCATATCCATCACCATTAATGACACATAATTATCGCCTAATAGACATATCAAAGTCCCAGTATATAATCTCTCTTTTATTACTACCTCGAGACGTTATTACATAGTATAGTATTAATATTCTCATATCTCATAATACTTAGTCGCCATTCAAGACTTTAAGATTGAAATCACTTTTCCTATAAGAGCCATAGTTGCACCACTGCCACCACATCAATGCAACTTCTTCGCAACTCTAATATTTTAAATTTTGTTAGCAACTATGAATAACAAAAGAAAGTATTTCGATATCACTCATTACAAATACATCTATTTCAATACAATGCATAAAAAACAACACTCAACCACAATTTCATTTTTCTTTTTTAAAGCTACAATTTTATTTTCTTGGTTACATCAACTATAATTTCTTATCGTGATTGTAATATAACATCAAAAAAGATTACATCCCACTCCAAATTAGGTCCCATACAGTGCATAATAGTCATAATTCCTAAACTACTTGAAGGTTTATGAAAATTCTAATGGTTGTATATACTTGAATAGTTGTATGGTGCCCCCTTTGGTTCCCTCTGGGTCTCCTTGGTAGGGTTTTTTCTTTCGGGTTTTCTCCGCGAGGGTTTTTCCCACCATCGTTAGGTTTTCCCCCTTTTGAAGGTTTTTCCTTCATTCTTTACCCCTTCTTTCTCTTTCTTTCATCTCTTTTCTTCGGCCTCATTTGTGAATCTTTGGAGCTTCCACCATTGGGTGTTCGGACCATGAACTCCTTTAATTGCTTCCAATAAGTATATCCCATCCTTAAGATGGTATTTATTTTAGGGTGTTTAATTTGGTTTTTTGTTCGTGGTGATTTAAAAAGGAAGATCTAACACATCTATATTCTCCGTAAGAATCTAGAAGACCACAAGTATTTTCATCCAAACGACTATACATCAACGGTAGTTAAGCAGTTCAATCGTGATGAACTCACGATTGTATTGTTTCCGATGAAGTTTTTTCGTCAAGACGTTTTTAATCAAATCTGCGATGTATCTAGTTTTAAAAGGTGTTATATACTTGTGTTGGAATTTTCGGATTTTTCAGAATTGATTAAGTACCGTTTTGACTATTCTCTTATGAATGAAATCGGTTTTTCTTCGTGGTCAAAAAAAAAAAACTTGTATGGTATCCCTCGATAACCCCTTTACATAATATGGTCTACGGACTATGGTTTATATCATGTTCCGTAGAAGAAGAGCCAAAACCAAGGGAAACCGGAGAAATTTTTGACAGCAAGCATCGGAAGGTTAATGGACCAACTTTGTAATTTATGAATTTTTATTGATTGGAAGATAATTTGTTACAAACTTCGGGAGATACATATGATATGTGATATACAAGGTTTCCATCAGAGAACTCTTGCTTTTAATGCTGGTAGAGGAAGTACATATGCCTCCACACTCCTATATATGTACAATGCTAACACATATTTATAGAGTGGTATAACTTAATCTAGAATATTCTACACTAATCTTATATGATCTAATAATATCTAATGCTAAATTATTCTAGATTCTTCATTCCTAGATTTTTCTATAATATGCTTTAATTATAATAGATATTTGTTTAGATAACTCTAGAATTCATCTTGATTTTTACACTAGATTTTTCCAGATTACTATTTCTAACACTCCCCCTTAATCTTGAAAAATCGAAATGCATACTTGAAATGTTCTTATTCATCTCCCCCATTCTTGTATCTTCTTGATCTCTCTTCTAATTGCAATGCTCTAATTACGTGCACTTGTTTTGTGCTCTTGAGTCCTTGTTAAAGCCACCTTGATGTTTACTCCTCCACTTTTATTTCCCGTGTGTTGTAGCATTGTGTTTGTTTGCTTGAATATTTGTTGATGAACCCATGATCCTTGTTACCCTCTTTAATTTTTGCTCGGTATCTTGATTGTTGATCGACATACAAGGTCTTCTTGCCTCGACTTGCATTTTGGGTCTTTGCCCATCCCATGCACCGCCGTCTGGGTTCATTGCCCGTATTTTTGCTTAGGGTCCTTGTGTTAGGGTCTAATGCCCTTTAATGATCGGGTCTTTTGCCCGACACATGATCCCGGTCTATCTCCTTCCCCCGATGTATCGGTCGACAATATTTTGTATATGTCACCCTGGTATGCATAGGGCTAGCGCATATTTGCCACCCATATGCTTGTAATGTTGGGTTTTGTTAGTCATCAACTTAATTTGTCGGGCATATTAGCCACCATGTGTATGTGCATGTGAAAGTGTAATTTCATTTTGAAAAATGAAACATGGAAATAATTTTGAAATAGACATAATTTGGGAAGCATATGGTTACTTTACGTGGATTTAGTGAAAACTTGGAGGAGAGAATCTTCGCTCCGATTACCCCGTTGAAATTTTTGACAGGCGCGTACGGAAGGTTAATCGACCATCTTTGTAATTTATTTATTTTTATTGATTGGAATAATTTGTTACAAAGCTTGGCATACATACGACATGATATGTGATATGCGAGGTCCATAAGAGGAAGCTCCTGACATGAATGCTGAGTAGTTATTACATATGCCTCCACACCTCTATACATGTACCATCTTAACACATATTTATAGAAATTTTTATAATCAATCTGAATATTTCACATTTATCTTATATTTATCTACCAATATCTTATGCTAATTATTCCTAGATTCTTCATTCCTGTTTTTTCCATAATATCGCTTTTAATTATAATAGATATTTGTTTGGATAAGCTCCAGGTATTCATCGTGATTTTTTCTTTAGATTTTTCCAGTTTACATTTCTACCGACTCTCCATATAAATAGACTCCTTACTTCCTCCTCTCATTTACATTTACATTACCATTGTTCATCAACATTTTTGCATTACACATTTCATTTTTTTTTCCAAATTTTTGGTTCTGCTTCTGTTTTCATTTGATTACAGAAGCAGCTTCCACTTAAAATCCTGTATTTTTTTAAAGAATTAAAAGCAAGAATAAATCCCCTTTCCCTACTCTACCTTTTCTTTTCATTAGAAAACATATGTGAGATTTCCTTCCAATTGAAACTAGATTTATGTTAATTTTTCTGTAAATGTGCCGACAACCACTCAAAAAACGAATTTTTTTGCGTGACCCTGAAGCAAAAAAGTGAAAAAAAATTGAAAAAGAGTAAAATTTCTCTCTTTTCTCCTTTAAATTCCCTTGTAATAAACCTCTGCATTTCATTAAAAAAAAACATCCCCCTGTTTTTTTTTCTTGAAGAAAAATGGAGACAATTTCAACAAGAGAGCTTCTACCGAGAGGGGATTTTTAGGGGATAGAGATGATATTCAGGGAAAATTGGGTTAATTTGGGAAGAAATTAAAGCACCCATTTTTGTACCAATTTTAAAATGGCAGTTTTAATTTGTTTGGGAATGTCAATAATGTTATTTATAGAAAGGGTTTATATGGGAATTGTGATAACATTGTTAAAACCATTTGGGGAGAAAACCGAGAAAAGATATAAATGGGAAACTATTAAAGATGATGTTGAGCTTGGTAGCTCTGTTTATCCCATGGTTCTTGTACAAATCCTAATGTACAATGAAAAGAGGTCTCAAATCTCTCTCCTCTGTTATTTTCTCTATTCATTTTTGCAATACTCTGTAATTGTTATTCCAAGAAAAAAATTTGAAGAAAAGTTGATAGTAATTTTTTAATGGTGAATTTCTGCAGGTTTATCAGCTCTCGATTGGTGCAGCTTGTGGACTTTCATGGCCGTCTGATCGTATCATAATTCAAGTTCTGGATGATTCAACTGACCCAACCCATCAAGGTAATAAGACATAACTTCAGTTACGGTAGATTATCCGCTTTTTTAATAGACTCGTAAAATAAATTTGTTAATTCCATGAAGTCGATATTTAGAATATATATATTTGGATTAATCCAATAAAATTATTTATATTTTTTCCTTTAAAGACAATCACTAAGAGATGATCGTCAAATCGTATGTAAAAGTTTAGCCAAAAGTCAAACGGGTTATATGAAAACGAAGGAGGTATCTGATTAGTAGTGAATAAACCAAATTTCACTCCAAGCCTCCAAGGTAATAGTAGAAGGACTACATCCTTTAACTTTTTTATTATCGGGGAAAAAATATTATCAAAATGTAATCATTTGAAAGAAAAGAATTAAGGGTGAATTTTTTTATAATATAGCTGTGGTCAATTTTGCACCTCAAGTAGTATTGCCCTGGCTTTAGGCAACCGTAAAGTGCTATTGAGTTTAATTATGGTAAATTAACTCGTAGAGTTATTATCTTTACATTTTGGACAAAATGGACTACTTATTAAAATTTTCAGGGTATAACTTTTTGCTAAATAGTGAAACTAGATTTGAAGTGATAAGTAGCAGTAATTTCAAAAAAAACAAGTGATAAGTAGCAGTAGCACTTAAGAGTTGAGTGAAGTGATAAGTTGATAAGTTAGCATAAAGGTAGTTATAATGTTTGCCAATTAGTACCTTAAGCATGGTAGCTCTTTTTTAGTATTATTATAATTATTGGTAAGAACTAGGAGGCCATCATTTTTTATATTAATCGAGAGAATGATAAGACATCTTGTTTATATTACCCGAGAGAATGTTTGCCAAGGGTGATTTGTACCCATGTGCCACTATATTGGTACCATTTTTCATATTTTTAGAAAACTAGATGTATGCTTGGTTATTACTCAATTTAATACCAACCAAACTCTTTTTCATTTTTCTACTAAAATGATGCAATTTAATTACGTATATTTTAGAAAACTAGATGTATATATGCTTGGTTATTACTCAATCTGATACCAATCAAACTTTTTCTAGTACAATAAAAGTAGCCCTTCTTGTACCAACTAAACACTTCTTCATAGTATCTATACAACTTTTTCCAAACGATGATGTCATTCTAATACAAAAGGTGTACCAACATAGCCACATATTGGTATCCTGACGGAGTCTTCACCGGATAGATATGAAGTGTTTCCCGAAGGAATGATAAAAAATCGAAAGTGTTGGAGGCCTTAGTGGAGATTACACCGCCAGTTGTCCCAAGATCTTGCTCGTGCTCCCAAGGCTCATCGCAGATTATCGGTTCAGACATGAATTATTACTGAAGAATCCAAAAACGACCAAACCCAAACAACTCAAAAGAAAGCATTATGGTTTGCTTTTGCATCGTAGTGTTTAGCATTGTATTTATGATGACTAATTAAGATCAATAGTTATCTTAGTGTCTAAATTGTCTCCACCAAATCCGAATCTAACCACTTAGATTAGTTCAACAACCAATTAGGTCTCAAGAAATGGAGAGAATATGACTTTATGATACCAATATGGTAATTTTTAAGTAACATGTAAAATTTCCAAATATGAGTTAAGATAGGTTTAGTTAATCAATAGAACACTTCATGTTTCTTACCCATGCATGAGCGTTGTTAGGTGACTAGGTGAGTGTTGATCATTTCATAATATAATTAGCCTAGTTTCCTCTATAGATTATAAGCTATTTATCCATTGATTTTCATGTGGTTTTTGTTTATGGATTGCAGGAATTAGTGGCAATGGAATGCAAGAGATGGGCAAATAAAGGAATAAACATAAAATACGAGATTAGGGACAACAGAAACGGGTACAAAGCAGGAGCTTTAAAAGAAGGCATGAAACATGATTACGTCAAACAGTGATTATGTTGCTATTTTTGATGCCGATTTTCAACCCTTGAGCCTGATTTTCTATGGCGCTCCGTTCCATTTTTGATTTATAATCCTCAGCTTGCCCTAGTTCAAGCTCGTTGGAAGTTTGGTACTTTTGCTTATCCACTCCATTTCATTTTTTGTTGTTGTAATTAGTTTGAAATGTTGATTTGATTCGATCTCGGTCTGTCTGGCCATTTTTTAAATAAGTTTTACCAACTAAGTTCTAGATAACATCCAATAATATTCCATTTATAGTATTAGACGAATGTGTTCTTGAGCCAACATTAATATGTGCAAAAAAGTACACATTTTGCATAAGATTGTACCCAAAAAAACAAAATACATTTAAACCAAAGATGATGGGAGAGTATTTTTTGCTCCTTTACATTTTGAAATGAGTAAATTTTCTTTGAAATAAGTGAAAGAGCACAAAAATCACCGCTAGTGTATCAAAGTTTTGGTACATTGGATTAATAATTGACATGTTTATGCACAGCAAGCAACCGTCCAACCCGTCATGAATGATAAAATAATGTTGGAATATGTGACCACAAAAAGTACAAAAATATAGTCAAAGTTAGAATATGTTGACCACAAAGTAAAAGGGTCGGAAGGTCAAAAGATACGAAGAAAGACATTTTATTATCACAAAGGCGTTGCACAAGGCACCAATATCCTTTTTCGGTGCATTGACCTAGGTACCGACATTGACTATACTACTACAAGTCACAAGATTATTGTCCATTCTTTTTTTTCCTTCCATTTCCCCTCTTTTTTAGCTCATTTAGAGACAGATGAAGAAAGAGGATAATAAGCCTAGAGGTTTTATGAATTTGAAATGAGAACTAAAGAATACAACACTTTAATTCTCACCAACTCTTTTCCATGGAGGAAGAATTCCTAATGAACCACCCACATGATACTTTGCAAGGTGATTCCAAAACGCTTTTTCTTTCCTAGAAATTTCTAATCAATTTAACATAAAAGTTGCAACATGAAATAAGTCTTTTCTGCTTTTAGTTGTGAAATAAACCATATGCATAATGCATATGTTCGATGAGTAAAATTTACACTTGCAGAGTTGAGTAGATGTGTTATGTACGTCTGTTTCAGGATAGGTAAAATTGACCCACATGATGCTCCCCTCCTTCATTGCTTTTTCTGAAAAAAGTAGTTCAGCAATTGATTCTTATAACTCATTTTTGCATGATGCTACATGTTTGGACCAAATTTAACAAAGATGAAGGTTATTTTTGTCATTCGCTTCTCAGAATGTTGCTCAAGTAGTTACAGCTAGCTCCATGTGCTCGGAATTTTTCTTAAATGTGTACTACTGAAGAGTGATGACCTCTGTCTGCCTCGTCAAGCGCAGGTGCAGAAAAGTTGGGGAATTTATGAGGCTTTTATTTTGGAAATATTTCACAAGTAATATGGATCAAATGATAGGGACTTGTCATAAGGTCCATTAATAGGCACATAGACTTTGTTAAAATTTAGGTAAAACTTACCTCTTCCGCTCTTTTTTAATTGCAGGCTTGCAGCGTACCCATACTCGAGGTTTCATATTAATATGTAACATTTTATTATTTGAAATATATTCTCTTTCTGATCACATGAGTCCACTTTTTTATCTCTCTTTTTTTAAAAAATGTGTCAATGGAGTATATTACAATAATAA